>VDFB02293119.1:0-20997 GCA_007258455.2 Sequoia sempervirens | reverse complement strand
TTGTGTGAGAAGTTCAATATCGAACATCGCTTCTCTACACCATATTACCCTCAAGGAAATGGTCAAGTAGAGGCCTCCAACAAAACTATTTTGAAAATATTGAAGAAAATAGTCAACGATGCTGGACACGATTGGCACATCCAATTAAACCCTTTTTTGTGGGCATACTGAACCAGTATCCGTACACCAATAGGAGCCACACCATATGCTCTTGTATATGGATCAAAGGCCATTGTACCCATTGAGGTTGAATTACCACCACTCCATGTGTCATTGAAGGGTATTATCTCTAATGAGGACTACTAGGTATCTAGATTGCAAGAGTTGGAATTATTGGATGAACGATGTCAACATGAAGTGAACCACCTAAAAGCCTACCAACAACGAATTTATAGAAGCTATAATCATAAGGTCAAACCAAGAATATTTCAAGTTGGTGACTTGGAATTGAGGGAGAACCCACACAATCAATAGGATAGGGGGAATAAAGGAAAGCTTGAACCAAATTGGTTGGGTCCCTTTGTCATTGTGTCATTCTATGGATTAGGAGAATACTAGCTATCCACTCTAGAAGGAGACCTATTTGAGGAGCATATGAATAGTCTCCATCTCAAGAAATTCTACACACAATTCATCTGATCCATCATAAAAGTCCTGAAGAAATCTTAAAAAAAAATTCAAAAAATTCCTAAAGAAATCCAAAAAACCTCAGATAAAGTCCTAAAGAAATCCAAAAATAAAAATAAATAAATAAATAAATAATTAAATAAATAAATAAATAAAATCATAAAATCTGAAAAAAGTGTAATAAAAGCAAGTAGTGAAAATTTGGAAACAAGCACTTTTTGTGATGGTTCGGCTTCTTCCTCTATTGGAACATGTGTCGACCATTGGCTCTTTGCTGTCACTATCCATGTCTATCATTTGAGCCTCATGTACATATCCCAGCATCGCGGTCATGTCTCACCTTGGCTTGGAAATCATTGTACATATCCATAATAAATTGGTTTGTTTCCACTAGGGGAAAAATTCTCAACTCACTAGGGGAAATATCTCTTTGAGCTTAAAATGACAGACAAACAACAGTACAACAACATGATAAAAAAAACAACAATCAAGTGAGTTGCAACATTGAACATCAATCATAATAAAAAAAAACCAACCATCTAAACCAGCAACAACAAGATCAATAAAAAAAAGTCTCATTTGGTGGCCATCCTCTAAATCAAGGTTTTATCACTTTGGCACAAATTTTAAAACTATTTGCATCATGATTGTTGTTATCATTTCTCTAGAGAAACTCAAGCATGTCAAGAACTAGAGAATCTATGATCGAGAATGATATTTTTATTTTTTTGTTGTTTGTGATTTGATCATTATTACTATGTGAATCATCATGGGATGTTCTCTACACAGTATCACTGATGACATACCAAATTCACATAGGAAAATGATTAACTCTTTTATGTTTATGCAAGAAATGCTTAGGTCATCTCAGTCCAATTATACCTAGATGCTTGTGTTAACTTTCTATATCAAACATCATGAAAGTACTTAGGTCATCATGGTCTAATTATACCATTGATGTTTGTACTTACTTTCAATATTTCAAAGGCTCAATGATGATACCAAGAACAATAAATTGATTACTGGGATGACAACATTACATTATTAGAGGCTGCATTCATACTACATGTTGTATTTGTATTGATAGATTTTTCCACAACTGGTACAATTTTATGAGTGGTGTTATCTCTAACATTAATGGATTTAGTACATTTTACATTAAAAAAAATATGGTTTTCATTTAGATGCATAGACATTAGGAGGTCATTCACATTATCACATCATTTCATATGCCATCTAGTCATGAGGGCACATATTTACATCATGAAAATAAAAAAAAAAGTATTATCTTATCATTTTCTATGCATTCATTTTCCATTAGGTCATATAAGTGCATCATGAAAATCCAAAAAAAAAGCATTTATCATATCATTTTCAACCATCTACACATTTACTCATACATTTGCATTACAAAAAATCCAAAAAGAAACATTTTCATAATCCATTTCATACATGTGTTCATACATTTGCATCAGAAAAATACAAAAACATAGAGTACAATGCATCTCATACATCATAATAAAGCACAATCCATGGGAACACATAGAATTATGCATTATCATCAATCATTCTGTCCATCCATTTATGCATTAAAATTATCATCCATTCACCCATTTTCATTGCATCATACATTTGCATCAAAAAAGTACAAAAACATAGCATCCATCACATTTCATTCACATAATAAGATTCAACACATATGGAATATATACATCATTCATAAAAGAATCGTAGAATCATAGCACCTGTTGCATCCATAACCTATCATATCATCATCATATAGAACATCACATAACATACATAATAAGAAATCAAATGCATCCATCATGATCAACACATAAGAATATATATCAACCATCATCATCGCTACATATATATCTTAAAACAGTGTCGAGTGTATAGGGATATCCGAGTATGAAGAGGTACATCATCAAAAATGATATTGAATCATCAGTATCAATGTATGAATGTCCAAAATATAACAAACATCATGTGTCGGAGCTATGTAGTGCTCCCCCTAGACGGTGCTGACATCTTTGGACCTATGCCTCCCCCACCTGATGGACCTATGTCTGGATCTCATGAAAGTGGTTGTATCACACCCCTGCTACTAGTCCTCATATGAGTATGACTGGGGGATTGTGAGTAGCTCTCACAACGTTCTGATGGAACAGCCTCATAATATTTAATTTGATAAAACTTTGCCTCTTTGGTAGAGTGTCATACCTCCCAAAAATGATCCACTATCCCACTACCCCCACAACCCTCTACATTCTCTCTACAATACCCTTTTCATAATCCACATGAAGACTCAAGTTGTCCCTCTCTATTGTCAAGGTAGTTATTTTCCCCTATTCCTGCGAGAGTTGTGATTGTACCTGTGTTTGTGCTTGTGTTTGTGACTACAACTACCCCTAAATCTGTGTCAACTAGCCCTGAAGTGTCTGAACCTGAACCTATAGGGCTGCAATCTATTCTTGCTTCCACTGAGAAGGAAATTGTATATGCACATGCTACTATTCCACAACTACTCAGGATCGCCTCTTCCAAGGCACTCTGACATCTAGTACTAGATGGGCACCCCCTCCTTCATCTCCTCCACCACCATCCCCATATCTGTCTCCACCATCATCACCACCACCTCCCCCATCTCCTCCATCCTTATCACCACCATCTCCCTCCCCCTCATCTCCACCACCTCTATCTCTCCTCATCATCCTCTAGCGTTGACACTGGCTCATCAGCCTGGAGATCCTAAGAAACGGATGTCGAAAAAATTACTACGAGTACTCCTTTGTCATATATCCCTCCACAATCTCTGGATGATAGTCCCAAATCACTAGTTGTAATCTATGGTATTCATCACAAGTAGCATCATAGGATAAGGTAGGTCCCCACTCTATGGCATCTTGTTGTCTTCATCCATATGTAGCCAATCCTTGTGGAATCCTTTCACTCTGTCGTACTGTCTAAGTACCCTCATTAATAGGAATCTATGAATAATGAAACATGTCCATCCAATGAGATATCTAGTTGTGCAAACTTAAGGCATCTCTAAGTGATCCTTAGCCCACTACTCGCAATCCAGATACAACCACCATGTCATAGAATCCAGGTCACCCAATACGCATCTCCAATACTCCAGTTTTCCTAGCTTATGCTAGGCAACTGGGCCAGTATAACCATAGACATATGGTCTCCCAATAGGCCAATACCTGTTTGTCACTAGGTGTGTCACCGCTATATGCTCCCAAGCCCATGTTTATAACAATGTCACCCCTATAGATAGACTAGTGCCTCCAAGATACACTACCTAATTTAAATCATGAAATAACTATGCAAGCATGCATGAACCCCAGGCATACAGAGTCCCATACAAAATCATATGCTCTAGTGTCTGAGCCCAACTGACAGACAATCCCTTTGACCTCTTGTAGGGACATAGAAAGCCACCAACAAAACTTGTATGTATGGAAGGTAAAGGGGCATAACTCTCAAACATCTTCTACCAAGGAATCTCATATCCACTAATCTGATCATCATGAAATATCTAGCATAAAGCATGTGTACCACCCTGCTTAGCCTAATCATATACAATAATTTCACCCATCATGGGAATCCGTAGGATCTTATAGGAATCCTTTGGCATCACAGTCATCTCTCTGGTGGCTAGATGAAAGGTTTTGTGGTCGCTATGCCACCTCTCTACCAGTGCGGTCAACAATCCTCGATTAATCCTAATCTAGGACATGTAAATCAATGAAGATAATCCACATCTCTTAGTAATATCTTGATTTTCCTATGACATCCATGGAATGAACTCCCAAGTTCGTGGAAAGCACTCTTGAGACTAAAGATTCCCTAAATCACTCTCCTATCATTATAACACATCACAATTAGCATATCAATCAATTAATCAAATCAACAAAACAATCAACATTAAGCAATCAATCATCCTATTAGCTCAAGTGAGATTTTGAAAAATCTTGCAAACATCTACTTTTGATCTCACCTATCACAAGGTCAAATCAACATCATTATTATTGAATATAACCTATCATGAGATCAATAAATCATCTAATCTATCAACAATAATAAATCACCGGCCGATGCGATGGAACAACATCAAAATCAAGGAGAAAAATTTAAAAAAATCAACTATGTCCTCAATGTGCTACTAGAGTGCTTCAATGAACCATTACATTGAATGTGCCTCAAAATTCTCTCAAAGTGTCAATATAGTCTCTTTATGCACCACTTTAACCAATGCATTAGAGAAAATCTCCAATGCCCTGGAGAATCACATCATTGTACCAAAACAATGGACACACCACTTCTTTTGGTGGATACGCCACAACACTAGACCTATGTACCACTTCAATTGATGCACCACCTAAATACCCTGACATGCTAAAACATTGCACCTATGCACTAAAAGGTAGATGTTCCATAGCAGACCTTCAATGTGCTAAAACCCTAATTCTATGCACTAAAACACTCAACGTATGTGCTAAAATAGATGGCTAATGCACTAAACCATGTAAAACATCAAATTTCAAAATTAAAAATGTAGGAAAAATGATTCAAAAATTCAAAAAGAGGGTTTTCGAAATTCATACCAAAGGTCCATATTCCGCTGGCCGGTTATGTCACCACATATGGTCAAATTGATGAGTCTCGTAGGGGATCACCATTTTTGCTGAGTTGCTCAAGCTTCTCTCACTTCAAAAAATTTTAAAATCACAAGTGCACAAATGAATGTATTTTTAACTTTTGGCTTATTAAAAGTGGTAATTAAAGTGGAATTTATGATAGAATATTTTAATTTTTCAAGGATCAATTAATCAAATGGTAGCTAATTTTTTCAATGTAAGGAGATAAATCACTAGAACATCATAAAATTAGAAAATTACCATCAACATCATCAGAAATCATCAAAATTTTCAAAATTTTCAAAAATATTTTAAAAAATAAAAAATTCCCCAATTTATCTCCCAAGGTGGCATATATCTGTTATCTCCTAAAATTCACCGTCTGGGGCATTATCAAAATTTTATTAGCACTAGAAAATATTTCTTTGAAGCGATGTGTAAACACTTCACTCCCAAGAGGGGAAAAATGTATACATCTAAAATTGGTCTAGAGAAAATTAATTAAATACTAGGTACATTTAATTAGTAAAATCTTTATTTCCTCTACTTATAAATAAATTGCAAATTTTATTTATATAGTTCGGGTATGTGCAGAACCATCATGGAAAAAAAATTAGAAAAGTCAAAGCTAGGTAACTTGACATAAAAATTTGAATAATTTATCTATATTATTTCAAAAATATGTAAGAATAGAATCTATAGCAATTTGAATGTAGTTTCTAAACTACTAGGTTTTTTTTTTTTTAAATCTATTTGGTGAAAATTTGAAATTTCAATATAGTAGTACTTAAATTTCAAGGAAAAAAAAAGTAGGTGTCTGTCTGACCACCCTAACCACAAAAAAATGATAATATTTTCTTACAAGATTTTAGATAAAGTAGAGAACTCATGTCCCGATGTGATGCATATTTTTTGGTAATTTTTTTTCAAGTAAATAATTGAGTATGAATTTTTATTACAACTTTTTAAAAATATAAAAAATCATATGTCTAACCACCTTAACTTGGTCAAAACTTCATTAAATTCATTTTTTCTTTCAATCCTATAGCATGTGAAGCATAGAATGTGACACATGTTTCGGATTCAAAAAATTTGATTCCATTTGAAAGCTATAGATGTTTTTCAATGAGCCTATCAATTAGGACTTTAGTCGTAATTCAAATAGAAAATGAATAATAATTATTTATTAAATTCAAAGTAAAGCATAATTTATATTGGTGGAAAGCTAAGAATCTCCTTTGAAAAACCTTTTTGTTTCATCAATTTTGGGTAAAAACAAAGTCATCAGCCACATACCCTACACATACCCATCATATCAAAACTTTTTGGCCCATCATGATCCTACATATACCCATTTGTATTTATTAATTCTTCCCATCTAAACCACTTTCATCATGATTTAATTAAATAAGAAAATTTAACTAATCTTTTTTATTTGATTGATTTCCTCATTAAATTTGAAATTTTAATTCAAATTTTGTCACATTTCTCCATATTTTCTAACTTCCTTCCACCTCACCATGTGTCACATGAAATTAATTATTTCTAATTTCTAAATGGGCATTTATCCTTAATAATTTTAACAACCTTAGAGACACATGGCTTCTCCTTTCCATTTATTCCCTTCTACACTTAGCAAGCTTGTCCTATTAAAGGGAACAACTTCCCTGATTTTCTCTAACCTCCTCGCTTCTCACCGTTGATCTCTCGAGACTGAATCCTAATCGTCCATTGCTTCCACATCAATTTATGCCTTGGTGAAATCTATATATAAAGGCTCATTTACAACTTTTCAGATAGAGAGCATAGCATAAATATTCTCTACAGAAATACTTTCAACATTTGAGAGCTTACAATTGGCATTTTAGCCTAGAATATAGCATTTGATTTCAAGTAGTGTTATAATGGCAATTTCATTTCTAGGAAATTAATGTGTTGCATTATCATTATAGAATTTCCATAGCATATCCATTAGCTTAAGATTTTATCATTGCATCATTTAGCATCATTTTGTATACAACATCATATCATTCAACACATCATTTACCATATCATCCATCAAATTCATCAATAATGTAGATGTAGGTATAGTTTCCTACATTTTAGTTTAATAGCTTCTCATTTCTTAGGTGTCGTCCTAGTAGTTTAGTGTATACCTAAAATCTAAGAGCACTAATACATGATCCTTAAGAATAGAGGACGATGGAAGGACTTTGAGGAATCGCTTTATCATTTGTTTTGTTAAATTTGATTTCCTTAATATAACACATTGCATCAATTCTTTGTTTTGAATTAATTGTTCTGATTCTCATATTTTACTCACACAAGATTCATTCGCCACCTTGATTGAATGAGTCTCGTGTGACCAAAATTCAAATTTAAATCACATTTCTAGTAGGGTTTTATTCTTGTTGATCTAATGTTGGATTGTAGTGTTGTAATTTCATGAATTCTTGCATAATTAAGTATAAATACAAGTTTCTTTCACTCATATTCAACACTTAGAAATTTTGACAAGCATTCAAGAGTTCGCAAGAGCATGTGAGCATTCATAGGAGCATTCAAGGAATTTCAAGAGTAGATTATCAAGCATTCAAGATCATCTTTCAAGTGTCATTCATCATATCAAATGTTTTTTGCATCATGTTGTTTTAGAGCTAACAATTGTGGTGTAGGGTTTTGTGATTCAAGCAAGCATTGCATTCAAGATCTATCAACATCAAGTAAGATTCAAGAACCATATCCATTGGAACCATCAACTACATGTTTGCAGCCTCTTATCTCAAGGGTTTGGTGAGTTGCAACATTGTATTTTGTTCATTCATTATTCTCCTTTCATATTCACTTTCATTTCAAGGTTTAATTACCAACAAGGGATTTGACCAAGGCAAACCCCTATTCACTAACCCCCACAAAATTTTTCCTTCTTCCTATGTGTGATTTGTAGAGCTAGGTTGCAGATTCACCAAGAATCATAGGTGGAGAAAAGTTGTCAAAGAAATACAAAGTTTTCATACTTGTCATCAAGGCTTGGAGAAGCTTAGAGAAAGTCTACAGGCTGAATTTTGCAATTTCGGACCTAGATCTAAATCAGGAACAAAAAAGTAGACTGAGAGCTACAAAATCTAGTTTTGAACTCACAAAATCCAAAAGTGAACTTATTCAGCACTACTTGTGAATGAGTCCCACTATACCTATATGTCGGGGATTTTTGCAAATCTAAGTACCCATTTGTCTGAAATTTGTTTCAACATAGTTTACTTGAAAGTGGATTGATTCCTATAGCCTAGCGTATGAGTCCCAGTCAGAATTATTATCACATTTTCTAAGATTCCAAACCTCCATTTTGCCTCCTTCAGTTTCCCAAGTGCACATTTCTAGTTTTATAATTTTTTGTTACATTTTACTTGCATTTCTTGGTCATTAGGAATTTGTTTGCATATCACATTGTTTTTTCAGACATTTTCTTTTCCAATTTTATACTTGGTGGTGAATCCCTTCATTAGAAATTATTCAATCCCTAGAGTGTTCTGTTTTCCAGATTTCAATCCCCTTAGCATTGAAATCTCAAGGGTTTATTCTTGAGTGAATTGGTTGAAAAATAGGTCTTTCTCCTTTTAGGTCCAAAACCCTAGAAGTGAAAGAAAGCTCCCCCAAACACACTTTTCTTCATTTCAGCAAGCATCTTGGGATTTCACTCATCACCTATCTATTGCATCTCTACTTTTTGATATTGGTTCTCCTCCTCAAGAGGGAATTTATTTTATCGCCTTGCTTTGTGATACAGGTTCTCCTCCTCAAGTGTGGATTTCTTTTATCACTCCTTTGTCCATTTCTCTCTATCTATATAGCTATCCATGGAGGTGGGAACACCAAAACAAGGGTTTGACTGAGGAAAACCCCTATATAGAACCAAAATTTTCTCTAAATCTTACGCATGCAAGTATTGAAGACATTCACATGTTGGAGGCTTCATCACTTGCATGGTTGTGAGAATTTCCTTTCTACCTCCTATACACTTTATCATTTGAATTTCACTTTATTCCAGCTTTATCACACTCTAATACTTTCGATGTTCTTAGTAATTATATTTTCGGTAGTTGATAAGCTATTTTATGTGACATTCTCACTCTTTGGTTTGTATGGATTCTAATAATGCCAGAGAGACTCCACTACATTGTGTTGTCATCCCAGATTTGCGTTGTCATCTTCTGGCTAAGAGCTTGTCAATTTGTCTAGAAAATCTTCGTGACCTCTTTTAGATTCTAGAACTTTCACCACTATTCTTTAAGGTAGTTTAGGGAAGTTCACCCTGTGAGGCTCTCTGAATGAACAAAACTCATGAGTAGAAAATCCCCCTTCTCTACACATATGAAAATAGATTTTGAAATAAGACATCTATAGGTATTGCTAAAATTTGTGGCTTGAAACTATGTGTTTTTTTTTAATCTTTTGGATCAAAATACATGATCCATCATTAGGAAAATGCATGCAACAAGAGATAAGAATCTCTTTGTGCATGAATTATCCTAATGATGGATCATGGATTTTGATTTGAAACATTGATTTAAAAAATTTACACAGTTTCTGTAATGCCCTGCCGTGCGAACCCTGAAGGACAAATACATAATAATTACAGCACAATTTTTATTTTTTTTAAATTACTAAACATAACATACATGCAATACACATAAAGTCATGACATGAATTTCATTTAAACAGATTTACTAACACATACATCCCTTGGGGTACACGAGGGGTCATTATGAGACTGAGATCCAAAGAATAAAATCCAAAGATATAATCCATAACAAGATAAACATTAACAAATAGAACACATACATGATAAAGCAAAGATAAGAAACCATCTGAGTAAATACAACATATACATAATTAACTCAACACAATAATAACTGCCATGGCCAACAACCACATTGGGTTTAACATTACATTACAGTACAATCCTCAAGAGGTATAATGATACAAAAGTGTTTCCAACCATAAATGGAAACCATACACAAGATATCATGATACAAATAAATAGATGAAAACTGGCTCCAAGACAGATACAACTCTGGAGTCGCTGCAACTGCACCAATCCGCACCTCTCGATCCTCGACTGGGGACCCAATGGGGTGCTTAGCACGTTCCACCCGACCATGTGAGTCTGAAGACCCACCCCCCGTGCTAGGAGTTGACAAGAAGAGTCCTCAACCAAGAACATCCCAACACAAAATCACAAGACTCACAACATACAAAAGTATCATAAAACTCAAGAATTGCAACAACATCCAAGAGTCAACATAATAAATTAAAATCACAACCCCCATCACGTAAATCAAAGCAATGATCAATAAATAAGTAATCAAAGGATGATCATGAAACAATTCCAACCAAACTGAATTAATAAACATAATACAATCCCAAATTGCAATTAAACAATATAATAACATCATAACACAGTACCATAAAAATACAAGATCGTAAATCAAATATAAATGAGATCATACAAAACCACAAAGTACACCAAAGATGTATCAAGGCAAAAATCATTAATCAAGATAAATCCAAATATCAACAATCTATACCAACTCCCACAACCTACTTCCAGAGGAACATAATAAATTAAAACACATGGGAAACTAGGGGAGAGTGTCATCGCATAGCCTACATGGGTTCTCCTGGCCCTTCCTCCACACTGAGGCGCCGGCCCCCATCTATGGATCTCCTAGCCCTTCCTCCTACCTGAGGCGTCGGCACCATAGGGTAGCTCATGCGGAGCTATAGACCTCTCGTGAGGATAAGGTCACGACCTTGCCAACCACGGCCTTCTCAACCTTCCATTAGTCTGCAGAAGCACTAATGAAGATGAGGCGTCCATTTTTTTTTAAATCTTATAATGATATTACTACCCAACCCTCCTAAGTTAATTATTAGGTTTTCACTTGATTACCAACTCACTCGTGGGTTCTCCTGTGCTCTTCCCCTTACGCGGGGCGCCGGCCCCCACGAGGAGCCACTCTTCCTAGAGACCCCACAACATCAAAACCAAGAAACCAAGGGTTGTACAACATAACAAGAATATTAGATCACAACTGAGAAACATGTGAGGCATTACCCATCTCGTAATAAATACATAAACAAAGTCTCAACAATTCTCGTACAACCCTTTTAAAATCATGAAACCAAAACACTTGCCACATCAAGGGCACAATAAGAGAGAACATCAACTGACAAACATCTCAAGCCTCTGGAAGACTCTCAAAAAGTTTACAATAGGGTTTCCCCATCAAGAACTGACAACAATAATTGCAAAGCCACAAGAATTATTTCAATTCAAAAATAATGAGGGAATATATCAAAATAAGATCAACATCAATCATGACAATGATAACATTAACCGATTTACCACTTAGGGTAAAGAACCAAAGAAAACATATGGGTTCCCAATGAATAGCAACATAAATTAAATGAGAGAAATCAACTCACGAGAAGTCACATCGAAAGGATCTATCAAAAACAATCCATACAACCACACATTCAAATACAAGGTAACCATACATCCAATAAGAAGTAACTTGAAACAATCCTAAAAAGACATTATTTTAAAGATCAATCATTTCTAACCTTTACAATATCGTGAAGTGAAGATATAATCTGATGTTTTTAAGCCATAAGACACTAATCACAAATCAACAATGGTGTCACCTCAAATAGGGAAATTCAAAAGAGAAAATCAACCTTTAATACAACAAAATCACTTAACAAAACCTAAATCCACCAACTAGGTATTCCAAGGGAGACCTCAATTTTCTCCTCACAAGAATCCCTTAGATTGGTACAAAATTACATTCAGCAATATGACAATGACAACAATTATCTAATCATATTCTCAATCAAAAGATACCAACCTACTCAACAACCAAAACAATTACAATTTAAAGATTCTAAATAACCGTCCATATAAGAACCTCATTTAATAGAAACTCAAATTGTCATAAAGATATCCACTAACTAACAATCCAAAAGAAATAATTAAGAATGAAAACTCAATTCAAAGAACAATTTATTTAATTGACTTAAGTTTAGAAAACTACCATAATTAGGTCAAAAATACTTAACCATGGTAAAAGATATACAACTGTATTATTTAAGAGTTCCGTACAAATGCGATACAACATTTAGAATTATAAGGAATTCAACAACCTATACATTTCTACTCTATTTTATCTATTAAATAAATTCTTCTTTGACTACATAAGAATTAGAAATCAATTTTCTTTTATTTCTACTAATTCTAAAATCCATTAACTAGATCCTTAATTAAATACTAGTACGCACTAAATATTTCTCATAATTTCATAAACAAGCATTCATATATATAACACCAACTTGAGTTCCCAATCATTTAATTTAAAACTTCAAAGTATTATTATTCCCTTAATTCTACAATTCCACTATAAGAGAGTATTATGAATTCAATATTCTAGAAAATGCATGTTTTTATTAATTCATATTCGTTTTCCGTTATTCTAAGAGAAACTAAATGAAAGCAACAAGTGCAACTAAATTGACATCTCAAATTATAATAACATGTGTTTATACATTCTAAAATATAACTAATGCAGTTAATTAATTAAAAGTCCCATCCTACAAGAGCCATAACTCAACTATACAAATACTTCACTAAATACCTTGCTTCGATATTTTATCACTATAATGAGGGTATAATTACATACCTATTCAAATACCGCCAAGGAGACTAACTTGTGATAATGCAACAACTATGGAGAGTCTCTGATTTATCAACAGAGAGTAAACTCTAATTTATTTATTGATAAGTTCTTCTAATTTTGGATCCACATTCCTATTCTAATTTGAACAAAAACTAAGACAAATTGACAATAAAATCAGAGAGCTTAATTAAACCTTTAAACTTCCTATTATGTTCAGGTATGCAGCTGAGATAGGCTAATAATGAAATCAGAGAGCTTATTTAATTTTCTACAACTATGAAATCTAAAATTTGTATCTATGACGAGTTGCCAATGATTTCAGGGAGATTATTTAATTCTGAACATGATCCAAAGTCTAAACACTGCAGCTGTGATAAGTTGCCAACGGTATCAGGTAGATTGTATAAATTTAGATTACCAGACTATGCGAAAGAGCTCAACTAAACACTGTATCCAATAACATCGATTTCACTCAGCTTCGAATGAACGGAGGTAATTGGAAAAGGCTTGAAACATTGCGCAGACCAAGAGAATTGAATAATCTGCTCATTGGTCCCCAATTTCTTCACTTGAACAATCTGCTCACTGACGGCATCAGAGAAGACACACGAGCCAAGCTTCCACCAAGTTTGAGATGGTTACGGTTGCAAAAAATGTGAGGAACCATTTTCCCTCAGTCTTATGGCTAACATTTGGGATTTTGAGAAGTAAAAAAATCAGAGAGTTTATTTAAATCTATACCCCCTACCATGTGCCAGAGAGTCGCTGGAACAGGTTGAACAATGAACCCAGAGAGACTATTTAATTTACTGCACCTTTGCAAGCCTAAAGCACATCAACCATGCAGTACAAATGATTAAATCCAACAAATGATTCACAATAATGAAAGAGTTTGAAAAGTCATAGAGAGCTACACTGGTGACTCAGGAGCAACTTAAACTTATTAACTACAGGGAATGCACTCACAACAATAAAAATACACGCCTCTGTATTATAAATATATTTATGTATATAAAGGTATATTATCAATTACAATGACGGTAATAGAGATATAGTGAGTGGGAAGAAATAAAGGTGTGTATAACATAGAGTCTAACAGATAGTTACAAGCACACTTGCAGCTCCCAAAACCTCTTAACATAGGTGCATGTTAGAAGAGTCTCATCGCAAGTTTTGACAATAAGTTTGGTGGCCTTCGTTGCCCATGCAATTCGAACCAAATGGCATATCGATTTCCGAAATACGACTTGGAAAAATTAATGATACCCACCTTAAATTGCAAGTCAGTTATCTGCAAATTTAGACTAACATAAAATGGTATAGGGCGGTAGTGTATATCCAAGTAACTGGTAGTTAAATATTAAATTAACAGTAGAGTTTCGCTACCTCCACTCGGCCTTTGAGGAAAAGGAAAATACAAAAATAAAGGCAATATCAGAGTTAACACAAGCAACAAGTGCCAGATCTAAGATACTAACAGTGAAATAAAACTGCAAACCAAAATATAAGTTCGGCTCAAAACTAAATTCAGATGAGGAATTAAAGAAAGATACTCTGGTGTAGTTGGTCCGAAGGATTTAAAATGGTACATGCTATTTGTGTAGGAGACAGATCACATCCACAAACACGAAAGATCTATGCAGAGACAAAGTAATAGGCTTGGAACATGAAGGTGGCAGGGTAATATCCAGATTCAAGACATTTACTTAAAATTTAAGCAACAACAAATATAACTTGTGAGCAGTTTTTTGAAAACTAGATAATAATGAACAAATCAATAATATTAAACCAACTACCTCTGAAATGGATTGCGTATTCACCATGATAAAGAATACAATGAAAATATATCTAACTAAAAACAATTGGATTCACAAGACATTTACCACATCTCTACAATATTTATTTCCATTTTAGATACTGAATAAAATTTGGGAATAGCAAGGAACCTGGTTCACCAAAACGATTGAACCAATTGCAGATTGATGTCAGATTCATCTTCACACTTCAAGCTCCCTAATGCAGCTCCTACGCGAACCACCAATTTTCCTGCAGAAAGAAGGGATCCTTTTCCCCATAGTTCCTAGCATAAATGTGGATTTCCCCCAATGGAAGAGCTTTTCTTCTTCCTCCTCTCATCATCCCCTCTTGCTAATGCCATCCGATAACTACTTAAAAAGACAAGTCCTTATTTTCGCCAATTTGTTTCAGGCCCGAAAAAGGCGTAGTCCCCCCACAAGCTGAAAATAGCTGTTATTTATTTTGCCAGCAATAAACTATTCACCTTCCCTTTTCCAATTGCTTTCCATGCATTAAAACACTTCAACTTCCTATCTATTTAAATTCCTTATTATAATAATGATTTTTGAACAACTAATGAATTATTAATTATTATCGAATATGATAGAAGAATACTTTTACAAAACAATTAGTTTATTTATTTATTAATAACTCTTTACTTATTATTTTATAAAACTAATTTATTTAATTTTCATCTTAATTTCTAGTTTTATTTATTCAATGCTATTTTAATTAATTGAGTACAAATTCCATCAAATATTATGTTAACACTAATCACACACAAAACAATAATAACTCAATTAAACACTTACAAAATCTGGAAGGTCACAACAAAGGGCACTACATCCTCCCCCCCTAAGCTTCGACTTACTCCAGGAAGTCGAGCTCAGGCATAAACACGATAACACAACAATATCAATTATCAAAAGCACATCAACACCATAAATCAAAACATCAATTAAACATCATCAAGTAAGCAACGAAAATTAAACAAACCAAAAATACGGAAATGATGCCAAAACAAAAGTGGTGATGGGGTTGCAACCAGACCAATTTTCCAAACACAAGGACTAGTGATGTACTAGGTTGGAGAAACTTTCTTGTCAGTCCCTATTTTCCTCATCAATCCCATTGGGTGTTTATGATGCTCGCCCTGTCCTGATAATGCAGGTGGAATCGAGACTTAGTTCCTACAATCCTGCATGCAAACAAATGTTGTGCACAATACATATATATCACAATTACATCGTGAGAGGAACTCTCAGCGTAGTAGGGAACTCGCAAGCGAGTGATACCACACTGTCCCTCCCACCAAACCACACCTAGTAATCAAAACAATCCTAGTAACTCATAAACAATTTTCTTCTAATTAGTTAGAAAATACTCATATAAGGATACTAACCACAATTCTAATTCCTATACTTTACCAAAATTAATTACTACTTGACATTATGAGTATCTATACTTGCATATTACCTTACCTTCATCACTATGCTTTCTGAAGCCAATTTCCTGTAAATCAAAGGCTATCATAGAACATTGCACATTAGTACCAATAATTCAAGTTGCATTTTAACCTCAAGATACTATATACTGCTAAAAATCATAGAATAGTTATCCACAAAACCATACATTTTCGTTAAAACTCATAATTTTCACACAAAGAACTCCACTTTAATCATTATGCAAACCAAATCTCACATCAATTTCAATAAAAAGGGTAAAATTTTACACCTTAACAATTTCAAGAAAACATAATTCATCACTCAAGGACAACAAAATTGCAATTTCTACGCACACCAGACATAAAGCACATCACCAAGAAACACAACACACAAAACTCAGGGGTCCATAGAGCATCCCTGACAGGAAGGATATCGGTGCATTACGCACTACACCGAGGGTCCTATCATTTCCCATCAGTTTCCTGCACCATCGAACCGACACTAGAAAACAAAAGAAACTCAGGTCCACAACAATGACAACAAAAAAGTGGAACTCAAGACTCACGGGTCTAAGCGCAAGGTTACATAGTGAGCACACATAGGGCCAATGTATGAACCTTGGCTCTGATACCAATGTTGTAATGCCCCGCCGTGCGAACCCCAAAGGACAAATACATAATAATTACAACACAATTTTTTTTTTTAAATTACCTAAACATAACATACATGCAATACACATTAAGTCATGACATGAATTTCATTTAAACAGACTTACTAACACATACATCCCTTGGGGTACACGAGGGGTCATTACGAGACTGAGATCCAAAGAATAAAATCCAAAGATATAATCCATAACAAGATAAACATTAACAAATAGAACACATACATGATAAAGCAAAGATAAGAAACCATCTGAGTAAATACAACATATACATAATTAACTCAACACAATAATAACTGCCATGGCCAACATCCACATTGGGTTTAACATTACATTACAGTACAATGTTTAAGGAGTACGATGATACAAAAGTGTTTCCAAACCATGAACGGAAACTATACAACAAGAATCATGATACAAATGAATAGATGAAAACTGGCTCCATGACGAATACAACTCTGCAGTCGCTGCAATAGCACCAATCCGCACCTCTCGATCCTCGACTGGGGACCCAATGGGGTGCTTAGCATGTTCCACCCGACCATGTGAGTCCGAAGACCCACCCCCTGTGCTAGGAGCTGACAAGAAGAGTCCTCAACCAAGAACATCCCAACACGGAATCACAAGACTCACAACATACAAAAGTATCATAAAACTCAAGAATTGCAACAACATCCAAGAGTCAACATAATAAATTAAAATCACAACCCCCATCATGTAAATCAAAGCAATGATCAATAAATAAGTAATCAAAGGATGATCATGAAACAATTCCAACCAAACTGAATTAATAAACATAATACAATCCCAAATTGCAATTAAACAATATAATAACATCATAACACAGTACCATAAAAATACAAGATCGTAAATCAGATATAAATGAGATCATACAAAACCACAAAGTACACCAAAGATTTATCAAGGCAAAAATCATTAATCAAGATAAATCCAAATATCAACAATCTATACCAACTCCCACAACCTACTTCCAGAGGAACATAATAAAGTAAAACACATGGGCAACTAGGGGAGAGTGTCATCGCATAGCCTACATGGGTTCTCCTGGCCCTTCCTCCACACTGAGGCGTCCGGCCCCCATCTATGGATCTCCTGGCCCTTCCTCCTACCTGAGGCGCCGGCACCATAGGGTAGCTCATGCGGAGCCGTAGACCTCTCGTGAGGACAAGGTCACGACCTTGCCAACCACGGCCTTCTCAGCCTTCCATTAGTCTGCAGAAGCACCAATGAAGACGAGGCATCCATTTTTTTTAAATCTTATAATGATATTACTACCCAACCCTCCTAAGTTAATTATTAGGTTTTCACTTGATTACCAACTCACTCGTGGGTTCTCCTGTGCTCTTCCGCTTACGCGGGGCGCCGGCCCCCACGAGGAGCCACTCTCCCTAGAGACCCCACAACATCAAAAGAAACCAAGGGGTTGTACAACATAACAAGAATATTAGATCACAACTGAGAAACATGCGAGGCATTACCCATCTCGCAATAAATACATAAACAAAGTCTCAACAATTCTTGTACAACCCTTTTAAAATCATGAAACCAAAACACTTGCCACATCAAGGGCACAGAAAGAGAGAACATCAACTGACAAACATCTCAAGCCTCTAGAAGACTCAAAGGTTTAATAGGGTTTCCCCATCAAAATTTTAGAGCTTAAGCAATAATTGCAAAGCCACAAGAATTATTTCAATTCAAAAATAATGAGGGAATATATCAAAATAAGATCAACATCAATCATGACAATGATAACATTAACCGATTTACCACTTAGGGTAAAGAACCAAAGAAAACATATGGGTTCCCGACGAATAGCAACATAAATTAAATGAGAGAAATCAACTCACGAGAAGTCACATCGAAAGGATCTATCAAAAACAATCCATACAACCACACATTCAAATACAAGGTAACCATACATCCAATAAGAAGTAACTTGAAACAATCCTAAAAGGACATTATTTTAAAGATCAATCATTTCAAACCTTTACAATTCATGAAGTGAAGATATAATCTGATGTTTTTAAGCCATAAGACACTAATCACAAATCAACAATGGTGTCACATCAAATAGGGAAATTCAAAAGAGAAAATCAACCTTTAATACAACAAAATCACTTAACAAAACCTAAAGCCACCAACTAGGTATTCTAGGGGAGACCTCAATTTTCTCCTCACAAGAATCCCTTAGATTGGTACAAAATTACATTCAACAATATGACAATGACAACAATTATCTAATCATATTCTCAATCAAAAGATACCAACCTACTCAACAACCAAAACAATTACAATTTCAAGATTCTAAATAACCGTCCATATAAGAACCTCATTTAATAGAAACTCAAATTGTCATAAAGATATCCACTAACTAACAATCCAAAAGAAATAATTAAGAATGAAAACTCAATTCAAAGAACAATTTGTTTAATTGACTTAAGTTTAGAAAACTACCATAATTAGGTCAAAAATACTTAACCATGGTAAAAGATATACAAAAGATATACAACTGTATTATTTAAAAGTTCCGTACAAATGCGATACAACATTTAGAATTATAAGGAATTCAACAACCTATACATTTCTACTCTATTTTATCTATTAAATAAATTCTTCTTTGACTACATAAGAATTAGAAATCAATTTTCTTTTATTTCAAATAATTCTAAAATCCATTAACTACATCCTTAATTAAATACTAGTACGCACTAAATATTTCTCATAATTTCATAAACAAGCATTCATATATATAACACCAACTTGAGTTCCCAATCATTTAATTTAAAACTTCAAAGTATTATTATTCCCTTAATTCTACAATTCCATTATAAGAGAGTATTATGAATTCAATATTCTAGAAAATGCATGTTTTTATTAATTCATATTCGTTTTCCGTTATTCTAAGAGAAACTAAATGAAAGCAACAAGTGCTACTAAATTGACATCTCAAATTATAATAACATGTGTTTATACATTCTAAAATATAACTAATGCAGTTAATTAATTAAAAGTCCCATCCTACAAGAGCCATAACTCAACTATACAAATACTTCACTAAATACCTTGCTTCGATATTGTATCACTATAATGAGGGTATAATTACATACCTATTCAAATACCGCCAAGGAGACTAACTTGTGATAATGCAACAGCTATGGAGAGTCTCTGATTTATCAACGGAGAGTAAACTCTAATTTATTTATTGATAAGTTCTTATAATTTTGGATCCACATTCCTATTCTAATTTGAACAAAAACTAAGACAAATTGACAATAAAATTAGAGAGCTTAATTAAACCTTTAAACTTCCTATTATGTTCAGGTATGCAGCTGAGACAGGCTAATAATGAAATCAGAGAGCTTATTTAATTTTCTACAACTATGAAATCTAAAATTTGTATCTATGACGAGTTGCCAATGATTTCAGGGAGATTATTTAATTCTGAACATGATCCAAAGTCTAAACACTGCAGCTGTGATAGGTTGCCAACGGTATAAGGAAGATTGTATAAATTTAGATTACTAGACTATGCGAAAGAGCTCAACTAAACACTGTATCCAATAACATCGATTTCACTCAGCTTCGACTGAGCGGAGGTAATTGGCAAAGGCTTGAAACATTGCGCAGACCAAGAGAATTAAATAATCTGCTCATTGGTCCCCAATTTCTTCACTTGAACAATCTGCTCACTGACGACATCAGAGAAGACACACGATCCAAGCTTCCACCAAGTTTGAGATGGTTACGGTTGCAAAAAAATGTGAGGAACCATTTTCCCTCAGTCTTATGGCTAACATTTGGGATTTTGAGAAGTAAAAAAAATTAGAGAGTTTATTTAAATCTATACCCCCTACCATGTGCCAGAGAGTCGCTGGAACAGGTTGAACAATGAACCCAGAGAGACTATTTAATTTACTGCACCTTTGCAAGCCTAAAGCACATCAACCATGCAGTACAAATGATTAAATCCAACAAATGATTCACAATAATGAAAGAGTTTGAAAAGGCATAGAGAGCTACACTGGTGACTCAGGAGCAACTTCAACTTATTA
>VDFB02293118.1:0-43069 GCA_007258455.2 Sequoia sempervirens | reverse complement strand
ATAGAAACATAGTTGCATTGATAGATAGTATCTATGAATAGATGTATCCATAGATACATCGACACATATATGGATAGATGCCTGTATACATATGCACATAGAAGCACAGATACATATATGCATGGATGCATCTATAGGTAGAAGAATACATAGAAACATAGTTGCATCGATAGATAGATGGATGCATAGTTGGATACATAAATGCTTAAATATGCATGAATGGAAATATTCATGAATTGCATATGAAGTTGCATAGATACACATATCCATGGGTGCATGTATACATAGATGCATGTATTGCAGTACACATGGATGCATGTATATGTGTATACATAGATGCATGTATTGTAGTACACATGGATGCATGTATATGTGTATCTCTGGGCAAGATGCATGGATGCATGTAAATAGAAGAATTTTGTCAAATGCCATAGCTATGGTCCTCATAGGCACATATGCAAAAAATGAAAGCATACAAAAGGCAAGTGAAGTGTTTGACAAAACTCATGGAATAAATGTGGATGCATGAAATGTTGTTTGAAAGGGACTATGTAAAAACCCTTTTGTCTATTTTGTTGACTGCATCGGAGCCCTGTAAAGACTATATATCTTCAATTGCTGTAGAGTTGTGCCATAGAGAGAGCTTTAGAACCAATGTGTTAGTAACCTGTGCTGTAATGACAAGTTTGGAACAATGTAAACCTAAATTCTGCAATTGTAGCAAATTTTTCAAGAAAAGAGTACAGGGTGAGTTTCTAGAATGAACCTTTTTCTTTGTTCACAATTGTGAAATGCAAGTAGGGTTTCATAGTGCTTTAAGGCATTCTTATAGTTTGATTATAAATTGATATTTTAAACTACTTTTAGTATTATCTATTCAAATTTCTTGTTGAAATGAGAAGGCTTCATCTGTGTTTGATAGGAATTATGTAGAAACTCTCTTGTCCATTTTACTTCATGCATGCGAGCCCTGTAAAGTTTGTATATTTTTTATTACTGCAAAGCGGTCCCATAAGGAGAGCTTTGGAACCAAAATTATGTCAAAATGTGCGATAATAAGAGTTTTCTCCTTGAACCTTGTTATATATTGAAAGACTAACTAGCAATCCAAACAGCATCTCCTTTAGTCAGATGCCATTCAATGCATTGAATTTGTATCAATGAATTATGTACCTTCAGTCATTAGTTCTAATCAAAGTATGCATATGGATTCAGAATCAAAAGCTCTTTCCTATGAACCCATTTTTAATTTGCCTATGCATTTGCCATGAATGCTTTTTAACTCAGAGCATTGGCCAATCACACTTCAACATATAACATATTACTTCTTTTTTTGTATAGTTTGAATTTGGAGAGCTAATTTTAATATTGGAAGATTAGCATTTATCTATATTTCTATTTGTCTAAGTGGCTTTATAAATCAGTTTTGTTTTAAAAATTCAGGAAAATGCAAATGCATAAAATGATTAAATAAATTTAAGCAAAGGCATAGTGTAAAAGTTGACAGCTAGAGGTACACAATCCATGAATGCAGATTTAATGCATTAAAATATCAGGAAAATGCGAGTGCAATGCATGAATGCAAATTAAATGCATTAAATGGCATCTGGCTGGAGGTGAACGCGCTGGAATGGCTTGATGGCCACATGTGGGCAGGATACTTTGGTCATTTAATATAGAGATAAGCCACTTGCTATGCATCCCTATTACTTTTTGTGTGTTGTTTTTGTGTTCTATAAGCCTGTGTTCTGTAAACCTAAAGTCTGCAATTGCTTTGAGCTTTTTATGCTATGATGAAAGCATAAAGAATAAAGGAATTTTGTGAACTGTTATAGTTAATGTGCTCATAGGCACATATGCAAAATATGGAAGCATACACAAGGGAAGCGAATTGTTCGAAAAAACTGCTCAAAGAAATGTGGTCCCATGGAATCCAATAAGTGTTCATAATGGACACTTTGGTTTTTACATGTTAACTTTGTCACATAATGCAATTTGACATGAAGAATGTTGAAGCCATGACATGAACAATACAACTATTTAACACTGAACTCTATGCCTGTAATAATTATTGCAAAAGCTCTAAATGCCATAGATGAAATAATATGAGTAAAATTTTAGTTTCTGCTTTTCTTGAAATGCAATGAAAAAACTGGTACAAAGGCATAACATAAGGTTGTGTAACATATTGCCACTCCTGTTTCTAATTTCTTTGGACATGAATGCTTTACACATTTGATTGCAATAGTAACATGTCTACGAAAATGGAACAATAAAGATCATAAATAAGTAGTTTTAAGTCTGAGTATATATGTAGCTTGAAACATATAAGCTCAATTTGGCATTTATGAAAACAACTGTTGTCTACGGTGAAAGAGCTAATTAGTGTTCCTATATGCAATATCCATAGAACAAAATAAATTGCTACAAGGCTAGAGTGGCACATCCATAAATGCATGGACGCATGTATAAGCAATTGCATACAGGTATACGTAGAAGCCTAGATGAATACATGCATACATGAAAATGTGCATATGTGCATATGGACATAGAGGCATATATACATGTAAATATGCATATATGCAGTGAAAGCAACAAATGGATTTCTCTATACAGGGATGTACTTTATACATTAGAATGCATGATGGAAAAGTGACTATAAAGTAGAATGCATAAAAGCAGTGTTGAGACTTGGTTGCATTAATAGCATAAAATGAAAAAAGCCAGAGGAAAATAACTATTTATTGCCTCAAGTAACTTGTTTATGGGTCTGGAGTGTGCAACCATAACAACTTCTACTCAATGACCATAAACTCTTGAAAACATAACAAACAGAGAACAAATATTGGAAAAGCTAGAAACGACAGAATGCAAAAAGAAACATTTAAACTATATAGTTTGAATGGCATTATGCATGGAGGGCTAATAATTATTGAACATATATGTCAGATGTACATAGACAACCACCGTCTTTGTGGGTGCAAAAACAAAATTAGATTTTTAGATGTCCATATTTGAGAAGACTTTAACATAGTAACCTATAAAAGTGTCTAAATGTATAATAGCAATAGAGTATTTTAAAACCAAAGATGTCTTTAACATGTCAAAACCAATGAAATTTCTTAGAGCATGGAAAGGCAAAAAAGTTAAAGTCTAAACAATGTAAATCTATACTCATGTATTCCTAGTTTCCTGTAAAGCCAAGAAAATGCTACGTATTAGAAACATAGTTTGTATGGATGGTGATTTGAGGCACTGGTTCACAAGAGAAAAAGATTACATATGAATGAATTTTTTACCTTTTGGTGATGTTTCCTATCTATTTGCCAATGCAAATGGCTTCAACAATGACATTGTTTTGGTCAAGGCTAAAATGTCCTTCAGCGCTGAAGTCCCGTAGGATGAATATCACTGCTGACTTGTCCTTGATATAGTCTTCATAGCTGAGGTTTTGCAGTTTGGGCAATAGACAGTGCATGGTGACCTGGTCAATTGAAGACTGGATTGTTTGATTGTCATAAGTTGTAATGATAGTTTTAAGTTGCAAATAGAATGTATAATTGACTTGTTGGTTGCACTGTTTGTAGTGAACAGTTTTTTCTTGGAGTGTGCCATAGCCAGTGAATTTGCATTTGCATTTTTGACAGCATGCATGAAATGGATTGGAAAATGCATTTGATGCTTTTAGAGTACCAGAAACCTATAGAATATGGTTCTAAATTGTTAGAGGAAACAAAAAATATAGGTTCAGATGTGATAGTTCAAAAAAAAATGAATGTCGTTACCTTAAAAGTTGAGTGTAGCAGGTTGTTGAGTTTTTCCAAGCTTCTTTTATCATTCAAGTTACAGATGAATGTTGACCGACATGTGTGAAACGTGTTCTTTTGATATGTTTTTCTTACAATATTCTTGAAAAGCATTGCAGGTGTTTTATTTGTATGCAACTGGTCTTCGATTGCAAAGTATTGTTTCTCATATGTTGACAGTAATAGCACCTGCGATTCAATGAGAGAATTAGATTTTGTTACGGAAATTATTATAGAGACCACTGTGGAACAAGAAAAGGTTGACACTAAAAGAACAGGGAAAAGTTTTGTAGACCGAAATACCTATGCTCTGTCTATGTCACTGTGGCCATCTTTGATGTCAACTACAAATTGGGTACCCATTTTCTTGGCACCAACTACTAGTGCAGCTATTGTGCCAGCTAGGTACTCATTTATAGTTGTTAGCAGCTGGCTGATAGTCATACTTGGAATAAATTTGTACTCTTGACAGATGCATGGGATGTTTTCAGTGGTGCTTATGTCTGTTAGAATCAAAATGCAATCACAGTCACCTCTATCATAATCTGTCCTAGGTGCAACTTGGAAATCTAAGATTGAGATAGCTGACCCCGAGACTATTTTAGGCTCATGTTTATACACAAGGTTTCCACTAACATTTAACGTGATTGTCATTTCTGCTTTGTGATATGTTAAATCAGCATGCAGCATTTCCCGTGTTTTGTTGGCCTTATCCAATGTTGCTTTGTAGACAACAAGCACATCACCTTGGAAGGTGTCTCCAGCTCTTTTTGCATTTAGCTATTTGATTGAAACAATCTTAGGTTTCTTGACTCTTGTCCTACAAGGAACAAGGATAATGTCAATTGAATGCTAATTTAATATTAGCAAGCTAGCCAAATGGCGGTACAATGAAGAACCAAGCACTTTACCATTGTCCTGAGTCTTCTTTTGCAATTTGCACTTGTTTAGCCTATCTTTTTGATACATCTTTTGGCGTCCTGCAAAGAATTGGAACAATGTTATTTGAATATTTGTGATTTGGCTGAATGAGTATGAAGGAATAATACTATGAGTGATTTACCGTTGTGCTGATTCTTCTTGCGTGGTTTGTATTTTCTTTGACTATCTTTTAGTTTCATCCATAGATCTCCTGCAAATAATGGATATAGCATTGAAAAAGGCATTGCAAAGCATAAAAGTGATATAAGGCTATAAGTTCTATAAAGTTGAATTTGTCTGTTGGGCAACATGCAATTTTAGGAAAATTGGATTGTGATCAGTCCAATATGCTTCTGATTTATAGATAGAGCATATATTTGTAGTCGTGTCGGACCAAATGTGGTCAATGACTGACTTTCCCATGCTGTGTTGTTGGTCCAACATAAATTGTATATTGTTCTGCTGCATATAACTCTGAAGTATTTTTTTGCTTCTGCTTTCAAAAAACATGTTCACATTAAAATCGCCTAAAATGTACATGTTTTCTGAATTTGTGGATGCAATAATTATTTGCAAGATTGCGATTACTTCATCTATGGTAGTTGCAGGTCTTGCATAAATATTACAAACATTGAGTTCATTGTTAGATAGCATTACTGTTGATGTGATGGCTTCAATATTTGATGTTTCATGTTATTTTGATTTTGAAAGGAATAGATGTTTCCTAGTTAAAGTTGCTATGCCATGTATGTTATGCATAGAAAAGCTATCAAAATACTGCAGCAAGATATTTAGCTCAAAGGGATGCATATGTGTTTCTTGGAGACACAAGATATCAGATTGCATTATGCCATAGTCATTGACAATGTCCTCTGCATGTGCTTTCAAGCTACGAGTGTTCAATGTACATAGAAGCAAATGTGATTTGTTTTTTGAACATATGCTTTGGTTATCAAATTTCCATTGTGCACATGTCTGGAGACGAGACATTTCTAGTTGTATTTTGTTTTTAACTTTAAAGTTTTTTGTAGTTAAAGGTTGTAACAAAAATAATGATTCTACTGATTTTGTTCGTGATAGAGCTGTATAGGTTAGCCCATGTTGTCTAATGCCTGTGGGATCAAAAGCCAAGGCCTCCATTGTTAATCCTTGGGATCGATGTATGGTTCGTGTACATGCTACTTGTATTGGGAATTGTTTTCTAATTGTAATTTGCTTGTTTGTTGTTATTTTCTGGATTGGCCTAGCAATGCGTTGTATAGGCACCCAGTCTTTGTCAATGATAGTAGAATAGCATTGTGCTAGTTTTGTGCGTTGATAATGTCCGATTGATGGGTCATTAAATTTAATCCAGACAATATCAATATTGTTTTGTGCTGTATATGCTTTAAAAATTCTATTTGAACCGTTGACGAGGCCATCTTGAACATTGTAGTTGCCTGCATAGAGTTCAACAAGAATGTTTGGTTTTAAGCATATTTGTGATGGAAGTGTCATTGTGTGACTGTATACTCGTATTGCATTAAGGTCCTCCTCAAGTTCATCTATTGCATCTAGCACTATCATTTGGGTTGGAATGATTGATAGCATTTTTTTGTTATGTGCTTGAACATCAATTCTCCTATAGAAAAGGTGCGGAAGCAATGGATCAAATGGTACAGGATGAAAGAAAATTTTGTTAAGATAGTCTATGTCATGAGTTGTCTGAATGCCTACTCATAGTCTATTAAGGATTGAAATAAATATTTCATCTTTTTGTCTCATGGTAGTCACCAATGAATAGCACTTTATATGGTCTTTCCAGAAACTATAAGGCATTAATTCAATTGGAGTAGGCCTATTTTCAAAAACCACAGAGTCAAGGACAGGTTGTGCTTGGTAAAGGTCACCACAAAATATTGTATCAAGGTTTCCAAAGTATGTTGTAGGCATTTGCATTATGTCTCATAGTCTTCTATCAATATACCATATGAATGTTGAGCCAACTAATGATATCTCGTCTATAAGAAGTATGCATAATTGATCATAGTGCTTTGACATAGTGTCAAGCACTTCAGTGTTCAGTGGCAGGAATTCTAATGTATTAAAAGGTATGTGAAATGTTGAATGTAATGTGAATCCCCCTATGTTATATGCTGCTTTACCTGTATATGCAGTTAATAAGCCCTTGGGTTTGTCTAGATTATTGTCAACAAAATTGCTATACATGCGAATGAGAGCTTGGTAGATGGCTTTTGCTGTAAAAGTCTTTCCTAATTTCAAATTCTACCAAAACAGTGTAAAATTTTGTTTTTGTGGATTTTTCATTTTTTTTATGAGAACATCTCTAACAATTACTTGTTGTTCTTTATTTAACATTCATCTTAACTTGTAGTATCCATTGTTATCTATAATATGGTGTTTTACAATTTCAAATCCATCGGAACGGCTTTTGCATTTGGGTTAGAACTACTCTATGTTTGAAGTAGTGCTGCTCTAGGTTGTCATATGTTTTTCTCAAGCAAGTTTTGTTTAAATTGTTAGGTCATCGAGCTTTTCATCTTCAAGAGACTGAAGATCATTTATCACTTTGTCAATGTCACCCCATGCGGAGTTTGTGCTGTGGATGAACTTTGCACTATTTGTTTGAATGGTTTGTCCATGGCACATGTATGCATGTTCCCAAGAGTAAAATTTTTGTTTGAGTGTAAGCTCATTAATGGTAAATGGAACATAGAGAACCAATTGCTCTCTACAATGATTCTCTATATCAAAGTGTTTGTTGAAATTGATAAACTGTACCACATTTGGTTTGGCCTTTGGTTCAATTGTAGCACCGTATTTGTTGTATCTAGAAACAAATTTTGCAAGACATATGTCCACCATTGTTTCAGGACATTTCAAATAGTAGTCTATTATAGATTTCCATAAGACCTTTCTGATTTGTCTGGTTTCATTGCTCAATTGTTTAATAGATTTTAGTATAAATGTGCTTATCATTGTCGTAATCGCAGTAAATACCGAATACATTTTCTTGAACTGTAGTTTAATGGCAGTGACAAAACAATATGTACAGCTTGTTGTGATGACATTTGCTGCAAGTTAAGCATGGCATTTCCAAGTTTACTCACCATTCGTATTACATAAATATTGTCTTGCTTGTGGTCTGTACGTATTCTTTTGAATGCATATGTCATTGACTTGTCTACTTTTGCAATATATGAGCTACAATACATTGCAACAGCATATGCATTGAGGACAAACTATGCATTTGTATTAGCTTTCCAAAGATCTAGAATTTTCCTTGAAAAACTATTGTTCCATATTTGTGATGGTTTTCTTTGTAAAAAAAGCGTGGGCCTGTTTAATGTTGAGCTCAAAGCTTCAATGTATTCATTGTCAGTTAAGTTTATTTCTTTCAAGAACATTTGAAAAGTGAATGTTTCGTCATAGTTTGCTTTTTGGAGTTTTGCAAAGATGTCAATGGCATTTGCAGTTATCGCTTCAGTCTTTTGGAGTATTGGTAAAAGTATAGTTGACTTTTGCATTGGTGGAAAAGGAAAATTGTATCTACAAAGTCGTTTTCTTGATCTCTTGCATTTCTTTGTATGATGATGTTTGTGTAGCATTGCTAAAGTAGGTTCCAAATTTTCGGTGTCGCAAGTAATATACTTATCAACAAAAGCTATGATGTCCGCATTGTTATCTTCTGTGTAGATTGGTGCATTTTTAACCCATATGAGGAAATGATCATGTTCATTTCCTCAATTTTGGAACTCAGTGACTGAGAAGTAATCAATGACATTTCCAAAGAAAGAGTCATCTGTAAGTATCAATTTTTTTATTGCATTTATTCTATGTTTATAGTAACATGCACAAGTGACAGGGTCTTTCTTGATTAGTTCAAATTTGTCAATGTGTGTTGGGCCATTAGATTCTTGACGGTTTTGTGCTGATTGGTGTAGATTGTGAAGCTCTTGTAATGTTTGAATTAGTGGATCCCAATTTTTCTCAGCACTAGTGAAAGTGATGAAAAATGTCGGTGGTCCTAGTTGTCGAATCATAGCAAATACATTTTTCTTAAGTTGTTGTGAATAGTTTGGAGAGATTCTTATTCTTTTGAAATCAACATATCCAATATCTGATTTAAGAATTTTTTCTAGATTTGGTTTGTGTTTAACATCTTTTGCAAATAGCTTTTGTCCTTTTAACTGGCCTTTTCGGATTCTTATTGTCATTGTAGACAATACTTGTTGTATTAGTACCTTAATAGCTTTGAAAAAAATGTTTGTTGTATGATATGCAAATTGTCTTTGTGACTGTAAGAGCTCTCAACGTATTATTTTCTGATACGTAAAGTTTTTTACAATGTCATTATCTCGTGGTTTGCCAAAGAATAAAGTTGGGAAATTCATTTCTTCAGCATACATGTCCTTAAATATTCCAATTGGATACTTGTCCTTTGCAAGTGCAATTTCAATAATCTTGTCTTCCATGTTATGGATACTTCTAGACTCAGTAAATCCATGTATCAATGTTTCTGACGGGTTTTCATTTTCCATTTCACTATCTGATTCTGTTTCACTTGTATTTTGTGCACTGTTGTCTTCATTTTCTAGAGTGCATTGGAGAACTTCTTGCCAATCTTGGTTTATGTGGACTTTGTGCATTTTGTATAGTGGTGTCCTTGTTAATTGAGTCAAAGCTTGCATGATGACATTTGGGCGCACCATGCCTTTTTGAAATGCATTTTTGTATTGTAGGCGCCTTTTCAATGAAATAGCAATTGTTTGTGTGTTGTTAATTGATTGTGGTAATGCTCTTTGTACAATTTTCATGTCAACAGGAACATTTATAATAGAACCTGTTAGGCCTATTTGAGACCTTTTGAACCCTAGTTCCCAAATTTGTGCAAATGCAATTCTAAGTGAGACAAGTCGTTCTTCTAGCTGAGTTAAATTTTGCACATAGCACAATGGTCTATTAGTTCTTATTTTTTGTGGGGTAGCATACTTTGGAATAGTGGACTGTTTTAATGCAAAGTAGCATACATGGCATATGAAATCTGTGAATGGTAAGGAATCTGATTGTAGTAGCTTATAGTATAGTTCTTTTTGTTTTTCTTTGAATGTCCTGATGTCCTTGTTGAAACAGAGCACTTGGAAAATTGCACATGGGTATTTTGGTGTATCTTGTATTGTTGTTTTATAAATTTCTATTGGTGACAATGTTTTTGTTTTCTTTGGACTGGTAGGTATACTTTCTTTTTGTTTTTCTTTTCTAATCAAGTTCTTCAGGTGATTAAGTCTTATTGTTGATTTATGTTTAAAATTGTTTGCTATAACAAATGGTATCAAATTCTTCTTGATTTTTGGAAAAGCATGTGTCTTGTTCATGTAAGTAATTTTGTATTGTGGACAACTTCTGATCGACTTTTTAAGTTGGAGTAAGCTTCCTGAGCATTGGCGAGTTAGATTTTGGGATTTGATTCTTAGAAGCGGCTCAAAATGTCCAGCCAGAGGGTTTGTATCATGGAACAATATAGAGACTGATTCTGTATATCTAGAATCATTGAAATCTAGGTACTTTCTTGATGTTGTCAATGACCAGAGGCTTATTTGTATTTTCAACCATTTGGATATCCAGTGAATGAAGAACAAGTCACCCCACAATCCACATTCACTATGGTTTGTGCATGGTCTTGCAGACAATCGCATTTTGCAGAAGTATGTTTCTTGGTCATGTACTTTGTGCAATGTATATAAAGTATTAGGATTTAGTTCAGTGTTATATGATTTAATTGCTTCTTTGTCCTTATTTTGAAGACAAGTTAGGAAATGATCTATAGCTCCATTTCGTAATTGAGTTGAGGTGTACTTATTGTTAAGTAGTACTTGAAGCGAGTCAAAAAAACAATCGCCAACATTGTATGCAAATGTGCTTAATCTACAAAGGCCTTCAGCCCTAAGGGCATTGTCAATGTTTGATATCTAAGGGTACTTTGTGCACAGTTTTTTAATTTCATGAGAACCTATGGGCTGTTTTGAAATTACGTTTTGTGTTTCAATGTTTAACAATGGTTCGAAGTGTCCACTTAAAGAATTGATGTCATGAAATAGTATAGAGACTGATTTTGTGTAGTCAGAAGTATTGAACTGTAAGTACCTTCTTGCTGTTGTTCTTGACCAAAGGCATATTTGTATATTCAACCATTTGGATATCCAGTGAATGCAGAATAAGTCACCCCACAATCCACTTTCAGTGCAATCTGCCTGTGGCTTTGCAGATAATCGCATTTTGTGGAAATATGTTTGTGGATCATGTACTTTGTGCAATGTATATAGAGTATCAGGATCTAGTTCATAGTTGTATGATTTTATTGCTTCTTTGTCCTTGTTTTGAAAGCAACTCAAGAAGTAATCTATAGCTCCATTTCGTAGTTGAATTGATGTGTATCGATTGTTAAGTAGTAGCTGTAATGAGTCAAACAAACAATCGCCAACATTGTATGCAAAAGTACTTAATCTGCAAAGCCCCTCGCTCTTAAGCGCGTAGTCAATGTTTGATACTTGGGGGCGCTTTGTCAATTCATAGGTGTCAACGTCTATCATTTTGTTCGTTTCTTTCGTATCCCAATGTGTTTGAGAATAGCAGATGTTATGTATGAATAGTATCAAACGCTATCATCTAGATTACAAAATCTATAGTTTTATCCTATGTTGCCTATGTGCTTTTACTCAATAGCATTCCATAGTATTAATCATGTTCTCAAGCATCTTGGAAGATAATAATCTCTATATATGTTGGAAAATGGATCTTGAGTAGTAGCAGAAGCGTATGTGACATATTATACAACAAACAATTTTTTAGAAGCACAAGGGGAAAATAGTATTAATTCTTCAACCTGACCTTTTCATCCACTATCCACCACCAGGATTGTATGTACTTATTCTTGTTACATTGAAAAATTGGATAAATGAGTACAATGCATGATGTATACTCTCAATGCCACAAACACAAAACAATATTTTCAGGTAGCTTTGTTTACATGCAAGAAATGGTGGATAAGAATCTTTTTTGCTCACATTGTCAATCTAAGGCTATGGTCTTCAAATGTTTTGTGTAATTGGATTCCTTTGTTTCTATGTACTTCTAAGTGACTAATTTTCTCAAAGAGCAAATGATTTTAAAAGCTATTCACATAAACATGAATTAAGTGGCATGTAGGGAATAGTTTCATAAATCATTTCTGTTTTTAAAAAATTAGGGAAATGCAAAGGCATTGATTGATCAAAGAAGATCTATGGCTTTTTTTATTTGTGGCAATAGCTTTTAAAATCATTTGAGTTTTAAAAATTTGAGGAAAATGCAAAGGCCAAGATCCATTGAGCAAAAGCGAAGGCATAAATTGATTAAAAAATAAAAAAGAGAGATTAAAACTCACAGGTGCAGGCACACAGTGCATAAATGCAAAGTAAATGCATTAAATTGCATGTGGCTGGATGGGACACTGCTGAAATGGCTTGGTGGACATGTATAGCTAGGCTGCTTTGTTCATTTGTTATAGGCTTAAGTCACTTGTTAAGCATGACTATTACTTTGCGGAAATTGTTTTTCTATTCTACAAGTCTTTGTTCTAGAGGAGTTTACAGTGATTGAGCAGACTTTGTTATAGTTACAGTGTCCAGAACCAGAAACGAGTTACTTGAGGCAATAAATAGTTTCTTTTATCAGTTTTCTCTTACTATACAGGTTTATAGCACACAGTGAAATTGGCAATGTGAGCAAGAAAAAATTGTGGTTAATGTCATTTTGCATGTAAACAAGACCATGGAAAAATATTGTGTCATGTCTATGAGTAACGTAGTACATCATTCATTGTACTCATGTGCCATGTCAGCTTTTGAAATTAACTTTGTGGTCCTTTTTTGCAATACAAGAAGATTAAACATACATTCACTTGCACAGTGCATAGCAACTTGCCACATATATAAGTAGTCTTATGAACAAAATTGCCTTAAATGCATATAGGTAAAAACTAGTTGACATAAAACAAAGACTTATGACTTTATAGGCTATTTGAAACTACAAACAGGGTTTAAAAATTGCATTCTAGCAGTTCATTCTATTCTATGGATATTGTATAGAGGAAGTATAACTAGTTAACACATAAGCAAAACTTGTTCTATTTTTCGAAGACAAATTACTATTGCAATTGTGGAAAATGCATTTTCCTATTTCTATATGTGCAAGCAGCCTTTTAAATCATTTGTGTTCAAAGAAATGAGGAATACAAGATGACAAAATGAAAACATGAAAAAGAACTTTATGCAGTCATTATATTGAAGAATTTCAATTGCATTTCAAGAAAAGCAGAAAGACAATTTGGAAAGTTGACCTTGCAATCTGCTATTGAATGATCAAGTATACTTGCAGCAATGTACAAATTATGGCTGTTATTATAGGCACAAGTAATTTTTCCTAGTACAATGACAAAATTGAGAAGTGAGCAAACTGTAAAAACATATACTATTTCATCTACAACCATGGGAAATCTTCCTAGAAGCACATATTTGGAAAACTCTGCATTGTTTTTTTAAAAAAAAAAAAGGAGAAGGTTAATATGCTAACCTCACGTTGCAGTTTGTGCGTGATTGTTTAAATACAGTTGACAGCACTGATCCTTGTCACAAGGACAATTTAGACACATGAGTACAGTGAGTGACATATACTATGTTATTCATAAAAAAAAAATAGAATTCTCATGTAGATTCATTTGGACGAGAAAGAACCTAAGTAAGAACTTTTGTTTCTTATAATGCAAATTGCATTTTATAATTTTAAAATACTTATTGTTATTTGTGTACCCTATAATATAGAATTTTTTTTGCATTTGCATGGATTAGTGTAATTTTGTTATTGCAATAGTGGCATAAGCTGTTTAAGAGCAATCAATGGAATAGATGCCATTTTTGCTTAAGCATCTGAAGAAGTGTAAATAGGCCATGGCAACCTGTCAATACTAAGCCAAAAAACAACACAGACCTATGCTACCACTGTTAAGTTCTGATAAAAACAATTTCTAGCTACTGTTTAATGCTAGACCAGCTATCGCTTAATAGTCAAAGCCAGATAAATATTGATTTTCTAACTAAATGGGGTCATTTCATTTCCATTTGCATAAGTTTATTTTGTACCATTATGTAGCAGTTACTTTTACTTGTGCAATGAAGCCACATGCAAGCACAATTCATAACTCATGGCATTTAGATACACTCAAGGAGAAATACAAACCAAGGTTGTTCGCATCCTGACAAGAAAGATGATGACATACATCCAATTAATGTATGCCAGAACATCTTATTCAATGAAGATGATTTGGATAGGGACGTTACAAATGAGAATCCTTATTGGTGTGTGAGTAATCCTCTTTTTCAAGACTTCTCAAGGAAATTGCATGCGAATACTATCAGTGAACAGGTGTAATCAGATTTATTAATTGACTTTCATTGATGGGTCAAATGTGCACAAGAATAGTTATAATTATTTCTTTCTTTTTATTACTATGTATGTAAATACTATTTAGCAGTTACCTAATTAATTAGATATCAAATGATAGAAGGGAAAAGAAGATTAATTAATTAAGATAATTTGATTCATTAATTAATAATGTGAATTATCATGTAAAAGTACATAGATTAGAAGTTTGCAAAAATCCTCTTTCCTTTATGCTTTAATGACAACGAGAAAGCTGAAAGCAATTGTGGAGTTTATGCCTATATCTGTAAACTGCATTTGCCTAACAGCCTGCAAAGCCTTCTCAACACATTGTCCACATATTGTTCAAAAGGTCCCATTATGGCACATGCTAACAGCACAGTGGCTCTAAAGTTTGCACTATGGAACAGTGATGTAGTAATTGAAGATATGTAATCTTTAGAGGACTCATAAGCATCAAGTTATCGTTAAGCTTCTATATTGTACATTGGAGAAAACACAATTGTTCATCCGAGGAACTAGTCTATGAAGATTAGCGTAGGCTGAGCACTGTGAAACCCAATCTGCCTATGGACTGTTAAATAAAAGGAAACTGATGAAAATAACTATTTATTGCCCGAAGTAACTTGTCTACAAGTGTCCTTTTTGGAACCATGACAACCTTTGCCTTGTCACTGTAAACTCTCTCCTAGAGAAGACATATAGACACACACACACATATATATATATATATATATATATATATATATATACATATGTATATATATGTACAAATACATCCATGTAGACACACATAAATGCATGTATGGACATAAAAATATATGCATGCATGCATATACACATAGATGCATCTATACACACATACATATATGCATAAATACACACATGCATAGATATATCCAGAGACATATGCATACATGCATATATGCATCTACAAATGTTTACATAGATATCCACATAGAAAAATGCATATGTACATAGAGACATGCATACATACATACATGCACCAACACATCAGGCACAAAGTGATAATGATAGGCCAACTAAAGCACTATGAAACACAGCTTCATTATGCACTTAAAATAAGAAACTGTGGAAAATAACTAATTATCACCTCAAGTATCTCGTTTCTGGTTCTGGACTCTGTAACTATAACATCTCCTACTCATTGGCTACAAACTCTTCCTCAAAACATGCGCTTACAGAACACAAAAACAACACATGCAAAGTAATAGAGATGCATAGCAAGTGGCTTAACTCTATATTAAATGACCAAAGTACCCTGGCCACACGTGGCCACCAAGCCATTCCAGCACATTTACCTCGAGCCAGATGCCATTTAATGCATTTAATTTGTATTCATGCAGTACATACGTCTGCTCGCCAATTTTATAAACTATGCCTTTGCTTAAATTTATTTAATCAATTTATGCGCTCGCATTTTCCTGATATTTTAATGCATCTAATCTGTATTCATGGATTACGTACCTCTAGCCACCAGTTTTCAAACTATGCCTTTGCTTAAATTTATTTAATCAATCTATGCATTCGCATTTTCCCAAATTTTCAAAGCAATAATGATTTATAAAGCCACTCAGACAAATAGGGAAATAGATAAATGCTAATTTTTGAATATAAATAATAGCTCTCCAAATTCAAACTATACAAAAAAATAAGTAATATGTTAAATGCCAAAATGTGATTGGCCAATGTTGCCAGTTAAAAGCATTCCAACCAAATGCATGAGTATTACTGCCTTGACGCTAGGAACCAATAAAATTCAGACTATACAAAACAATTTATCCAAGTGAGTGCTATTAGGTTTGTTATCTTCAATTTCAAACTTCTTTGACTTTAATGCATTTTCTTTGATGGTAGGATATGGAGATTCTTTTTTTTTTAGAGTTTAGAACAATATGACAAATCTTTTTGATATACTATGTTTAGCACATTGCAACAACAAATAGATACAAAGACTGTGGAAGGCTTCTTTTAGAGTTTGGAGCATAAGTAAACAACATAGGTACCCTTGAATACTTGTTTGTGTTCTCATTCTACTAGAGCATTGTAGAGTTCTAAATGTTGTTTTTAGTTGCTTGTTATTCAGTATGCTGTAAAAGTGAGCTAAAAAAATTGAAAAATCATAATGAATTAGAAAGCTCAAGAATCTATTATTTTTTCTGTTTTCCAAATTCCTGATTGTTTCATTTAACAAAATAAAGTTCTTCACCAGATTCTGCTAAACTAAAACAGATGGAGGAGGAAGTGTGTCTCTGTCAGAAGTAGTTCTTGGGTCATATGAATTGATAGAAAAATTACCAGACACCCTTTTTGCATTGTTGTACGTGTATTTTACAAAAGTAATCTGATAAAAAATCAATGTTCATAAAATCTTTTTAACAGATTATTGGAGTTTAAATTGTTACTTGTTTATGCTACATGTCATTGTATTTCATAGCTTATGTTTCCTATGCATTCCTTGTTTCCAATTCCTGGACCTTGTCTATATTTCCACATTGTGAATAAATGTCTATGATAGCATTTTCAACTGTTATATCTACCTATAAGCCAATACATAGTTGTTGGGGCTAAATAAGTGTGGGAAATATTATAGAGACAAACTTATTTCAAGTGCCTTAAATTCATTGTCATCTTACAAATAGGTTTGTTCTTTTTTGTGATATCTACCAGTAGCAAGGGAGCAATGAAGGACCTAGCTAACAATTGCATCTTATGTTTTTATTCCCTCTTGTTTGGACCAAGAATCTCCATTTTTGGTATGATCATATAGTTTGTTTCGCTATAACTTGGAAAACAGGGGCTTGATTGCATTGCACAGTTATAAATTCATTTTTAATACATTATGGTTGTACCTGATCTTATTAAGGTGGCAGAACATGATAAGCAATCCAACAAAAGAATGTGTAATTTTAGTCATTTGCCATATGTAGACATGTTTTGATGGTAGAAAGGTAGACAACAATAATATAGTGTGGAGTACAGTGGAGGCTTATGCAAAGTTGAAAATAGTGAGTTGTTCCGGTAATTTGTCAAGACTCTCTAAGCTAATACAGTTACTCTAGGAATATGTGGGGTATACATATGATGATTGAAAAGAAGCTCTATCTGTAGCAATACAAGACAAAGAGCGAAATATTATTTTTTTAATGATTTGTGTTTTTTGATTCAAAGTTTTCTAATATATGTATTATTATCAGTCATGTATTTGAAAACAATGTTACCCCATATACAACTAAATTTAAGCAAAGGCATAGATTTGAGAACTGACAGCTTTTATCAATACAAAGGGGACGTTTACAGTGACAGAGCAAAAGCTCATGTGCTCATTGAATGAACACCAAGGGACGAGTTACTCAAGGTAACAAATTGCTACTTTTATTTATTTTGCTTCATTTTATCCCAGAAACACAAGTTGGGTTTCACAATGCATCAAAACACATTTGTGCAAACAACTCCCAAAATTATAATTGCAATGGATGACAGTGATAGTGTAATGGATACTAATAGTCAAAACATCGAAAAAACCAGCAAGTATTTTTTTAGATTCAATAGAAACAAGTATTAATTGAAAACAGATTAACCTGCGAGACTATTTATCATAGGTCCTTGAATTCCAAATGTACAAGTGTGAGCATGGTTCTCTACAGGCTTTTGCTATGCATTTTAACTATATTGTTGTTTTGCATCGAGCCTAAAGAAACATTGTAACTATGGTTTCCAAACAGATTTTAATCAATCAATTTAAATCAAGAAAGGTTTCCAATTACACTTAATACTCGAGCCATAAAGCACCATTGCTTCAAGCTATAGCAAAAGTGCAAACAGGCACACAAAACCAAATTCAACTATGACATCATCTAGCAAGGATTTTTTTGCTATCACTATGATTAACTATTGAACTCAATTGGCTCATCAGTCAAACAACTTGATTGTTCACTGACCTAACTTGTTTGAAAGCTATCTTGTTAAACTGATTAGTTAATTTCATTAATGAGTAAAAGATAGAATTGACTTAATTTGCATGAGTCAAGTGTAAGGTTGACTTATTTGTTAATTGACTTTGATTAATGTATCAGAGACAGATGAGACAAACTAGATTGTCATAAGCAAAATGTGAGATGGACTTATTAGCTGATATGCCAAATATACTATGACATTTGAACTTTTATCAAATAATAGCAAAAGCAATAGAATAAACAGATGGCTTGAACATAGATAGAGGAATACAATTAATATGGACAACTATAGCTTGTTGAATATTTGTAGCACGAGAAACACAAAGGAAAATGTTGACGAAGGTTTTCCAATTTCGGTTTGCACCTAGCAATTGCATTTGCTTCCTTGTCTATAAAGCCTTTTCAAGAAATTATTTTTTTTGCATATGAATGGCCATGATTGGTTTAATTGATTTGGTGAATAAAGATGATTTATAATTAACTATTCAAGAAAACTGATCTATCAATGAACTAGTTTCATTGATTGGTCAAGTAACTTGATTGACAGTTAACTTGATCAGCTATTTAGTTAATTTGCTTGAAAGTTTGCAAAGAGATTTTTCGACAAATAATTCTCTGCATAGCTTGCAATCATTACACACCAAGATCCAACATTCCTTTGAGGAATTCTGTCAAACAGTTTACATGTTTTTCTTGTGCTTCCATATTTTGTATGCATATTCATGAGAGCATTTCAAACCATAATATTTGTCAGAAATCCACGTCTTATCATGCTTAGATGAATGTACATATCATGTTCTAAAGCTCCTATTTTATTAAAAACAGGCAAAATGGTCAGAAAGATTGTGTATCTGTGAATGTGAATAGGCAAGATTGATTTAACTGATTTGGAGGATAAAGATGACTAATAATTAACTATGACTAACCACTCAACACAATTAATTCATCAGCCAATTAGCTTGATTGATCGCTGAATTAACTTGTTTGGAAGCTATCATGTTAAGCCAACTAGCTAATACACCACATACAACATGACATTTGAGATTTAAAGAAGTCTCATGGACGCATATCTGCTATCATGTTAAAGCCATGTAACCATTGATGTTTTAATTTCATGGGGTCACTCTATTTCCATTTGCCCAAGTTCATTTCATTCCATTACCTAGCACTAATTATTAAATGTTTAAACCAGCTACATGGAAACATAAATCACAATTCATAGCATCCATATACACCTATGCACAAGTACATGTTATCCAACATATTAACACACACATGGTTTTCTAGTGCCAGTTTCTTAACTGCCTTTGATCAACAGTTCAAATGCACACAAGGATAATTGTAATTATTTCTTTGTTTTAATTATTATGTACTTAAAGACTAATCAACAGTTGCCTAATTATTTAACTATCCTTGTACACGTTTGACCCATCAATCATAGTCAATCAATAAATCTAATTCCACCTGTGCTCTAATAGGACTAGCATGCAATTTTCTTGACTAGTCTCCAAAAAGAGCATCAGACACACACCAATACAGATTCTCATTTGTAACCTCCCTATCCAGATGATCTTCATTCAATAAGATGTTGTGACACACATTAATTGGATGTATCTCATCATCTTTCTTATCAGGATGCCAACAACCTTGATTTGTATTTGTCCTTAAGTGTATTTGGATGCCATGAATTATGAATTCTACTTGCATGTGGCTTGGTTGTACAAGTAATAGTAAGCACTACATAATAGTAGAAATCACAACTCATAGCATCCATATACACCTATGCACAAATACATGTTATCCAACACGTTAACATGCACATGGTTTTCTAGTGCTAGTTTGTTAATTGCCTTTGTTTAATAGTTCAAATGTACACAAGGATAATTGTAATTATATCTTTCTTGTAATTGCTATGTACTTAAAGGCTATTTTGCATCAATGAATTATGTACCTTCAACTACTAGTTTTAATCAAAGTATGCATATGGATTCAGAATCAAACTCTCAAAATAAACAAGACTATGTTTAAATTATAAAGTGCGATTAGCCACCAAAGACATTGATTGGATACTAATTGCACATCTGATGTCATATTATTGCAACAAAGATCTACTTTTGAACCCCAATTGCTTAATTTTTATGAACCATATAGTATATGCCACTCACAATACCCATTTGTAAAGATTGTCCTTGTAACAAAAAGCAATGATATGACTACAAGTACAATCAATATAGTGAGAATCTTGAATTAACCCTTTTCTTTGTCTACTCTATGCAATTGTAAACAAAGGAGAAGGTTTATTCTAGAAACTCACCTTGTACTCTTTTCTTGAAGAATTTGCCACAACTGCACCGCTACACCACCTCTCTTCTTCCGATCAAAAGCATTGCACCATGTAATAAGCTTTGATTAGTAAACGAGGACCATTTGTTTTTTTTCTAAAAGAATAGCAATTAAGCTCAAGGAAATGACCAAAATGCAAACAACTCCCAAAATTACAATTGCAACATATAATACTCCTACTGCGATGGATACTAATAGCCAAATCCATTAAAACACTAGCAAGCATTTTTTAGATTCAAGAGACACAAGTATAAATGTAAATCAAATTAACTACACAAACTAGTTACCATAGGTCCTTGTGCCACAAATCTTCTACCAATGAATTTAACTGCTCTTTTGCACAAAGTCTAAAATTATTTTATCAAGCAATATTACTTAACTGCTCTACAGCAACATTGCAATTTGAATTTTAAAACATATTCGACATAGTTTTTTATAACTCCAAGATACAATTTTCTAGCTTCCTAAGTATTCAGTCTAAGTTTTCCAATTACAAAATCTCGAATTGCTGTTTGCTTTGTATGTTTGTTCCTTGAATCTGGTCACCAGGTAAAATGTACACAAGGATAATTGTAATTTTTTCTTTCTCTTAATCACTATGTATTCAAAGACTAATTAACAGCTACCTAATTAATTAGTTATCTAATGATACAAGGATAGATGACAAATATGGAATTCACTACTTTAACATGTCTGAAATGTCACATGGACCTATTAGCTGACACACTACATTTACTGTGACTTTTGAGTGCTTAATCCATCTACATGCAAGTACAAATCACAACCCATAATTACAATGTCCACAAGGATATTTATAATTATTTATTTCTTTTTATTATTATGTATTTAAAGACTACTTAACAACCACCTAATTAATTAGATATCAGATGAAAGAAGAGTAACTAAGAGCTACCAACTCCATAAAAATGCCAAAGTTAACATGTGAATATCAAGGTGTCCAGATTTAATACTCATTGCATTTCCCAGAAGCCCATTTTCCTGAGAAGTTTTGTAAATTAGTTCACTTGCCTTATAAATGCTTTCGTATTTTACATGTCTACCTGTGAGAATAGTAACCATGACATTTGACAGAATTTAAATGCTTGCTGGCACAAAATAGGTTTATACTGCATTCTTTTCTCTATCTCTGTGCAAATGAAAATTTGTATTCTGCTATGGTAAATTCTCTAGTGCATTACGTACTTTGGCACATAATAGGTTTATATTGCATTCTTTTCTCTATCTCTATGCAAATGAAAATTTGTATTATGCTATGGTAAATTCTCTAGTGCATTAGGTACTTTAAAGCACAATTTTTTGGATGTTGCTCTTGTTCCAGGTTTGATTCTTTTTGGGCGTTATAACTACCCATTGTTCTATTAGTTTCCCATTTTTTCTTCTACATATGCATGAATATATATACAACTAATCATATATAATAGTTTTTCTTTCACAAGTTTTGTCAAATAGTTCTCTTGTTTTCTATATGCTCCGTTTGTTTGCATTTATGCCTACGAGGACTATAACCACGACTTTTAACAAAATCCCTCTATCCTTTATGCTTTGATGACAATGGAAAAGCTCAAAGCAACACACTGTCGACTCATTGTTCGTAAGCTCTCATTATTGCACATGTTGGCATAATTTTCGTTCCAAAGTACTCTTTATGAAACCGCTTTGCAGTAAACCAAAATATCCAAACTTTATAGGGCTCACATGCATGAAGTAAAATGGACAAGAGGGTTTCTACATAATTCTTATCAAACACAGATATTTTTTCTTCTACAAATGCATCAATATAAAAACAACTAATCATATATAATAGTTTTTCTTTCACAAGTTTTGTCAAACATCGCACCTATTTTTTGTATGCTCCCATTGTTTGCATTTATGCCTACGAGGACAATAACGATGACTTTTAACAAAATCCCTCTATCCTTTATGCTTTGATGACAACGAAAAAGCTCAAAGTAACACACTGTCGACTCATTGTTCCAAAGCTCTCACTATCGCACACGCTGACATAATTTTGGTTCCAAAGCCCTCTTTATGGGACCGCTTTGCAGTAATCAAAAAATATACAAACTTTACAGGGCTCACATGCATGAAGTAAAATGAACAAGAGGGTTTCTACATAATTCCTATCAAACGCAGATGAAACCTTCGCATTTCAACAAGTAATTCGAATAGATAATACTAAAAGTAGTTTACAACACGAATTTATAGTCAAAGTATACGAATGCCTTAAATCACTATGAAACCCTGCTTGCATTTCTCGTATCAAATAGACAAAAACAACGAAAAGTTACCTCTTGTGACCTCAAGCAATTCGTCTCTCGCTGTCCAGTGTGTAACTCTGCAACTCCAAAATCCCATGCTCGACCACACAATAGAGCACTATGAAATTATCACCTCAAGTAACTCGTTTCTGGATCTGGACTCTGCAACTATAACATCTCCTGCTCAGTCGCTACAAGCTCTTCTCAGAACACGCACTTACAGAACACAAAAACAACAGACGCAAAGTAATAGAGATGCATAACAAGTGGCTTAACTCTATATTAAATGACCAAAATACCTTGGCCACGCGTGGCCAGCAAGCCATTCCAGTGCCTTCACCTCGAGCCAAATGCCATTTAATGCATTTAATTTGTATTCATGCATTACGTACGTCTACCCGCCAGTTTTGTAAACTATGCCTTTGCTTAAATTTATTTAATCAATTTATGCGCTCGTATTTTCCTGATATTTTAATGCATTTAATTTGCATTCATGGATTACGTACCTCTAGCCGCCAACTTCTAAACTATACCTTTGCTTAAATTTATTTACTCAATTTATGCGTTCGCATTTTCCCAAATTTTTAAAACCATAATGATTTATAAAGCTACTTGGACGAATAGAAAAATAGAAAAATGCTAATTTTCCAATATATAAAATAGGTCTCCAAATTCAAACTATACAAAAAAATAAGTAATATGTTAAATAGCGAAATGTGATTGGCTGATGCTGCCAGTTAAAAGCATTTCGGCGAATGCATAAGTATTGCCGGCAGGAACTAAAAATACAATAATTAAAAAAAATTACATTTAATTTTATTCACATTAATTAAACTTACATTTATTTTTATTCCAAGCTCTACAGATCTCCAATTAGAATACTACAAAGCAAGTACTTGCCACTACGTGGCACTTGTTAATTTTGTGTACTCCAATAATTCTTTTTTCTACTCAATTTGTTTAGGGATAGTAGTAAAGCATACTAATAACAATACTTTTACATTTAGAATCTTTTCTCATTTTCTATTTATTTAGTAAATGTCTACAATTTATTGTACACTATTTTCATTTTAATGATAGATCATAAAATATCGTTGAAAATGATAAAAATATTGATACACAAAACTTACATACAATTATATATATTTTTTGATTCACTAATATAAATTAGAAATATTATATTCTCTTATCCACCAAAACAAATTGAAAGTAATTTCACCATTAAAACATAAAAATACATCAAAATATTATTTGAAGAAAAACATGATATTTTTCAATAATTTTTTTTAATTTAAAATAAATATAAATACATCCCAATTTAAAATATATATTAATATAAAATTATTTAAAAAAATAATATTTAAAAAATGTAAAAAAATAAAAAATTAAATATATAAATATAAAATTATTATAAAAATAACTTTTAAAAATAAAAATAATAGAAACTCATATCTAAGAACATTTTTTTATTTAAATAGATATAATGACGGTAATGCGTCATTTTAAAGTAACTTAAAAATCACGTTCACCTTTCACGTGTTTTCGAAGTAAAAAATAAAAATTACATTTACGTTTCGGTTTTTTACAGATATCCCAAAAAGTGAAAGGGCAAAATAAGCTACATAAATATAAAACCACAGTCATATGGGAGGCTCCAACAAAACGGGCAAATTAATTTTTTTATCATTACGCCACTCTAGCATCAGCGCTGTCCGCTAATGCACACCCCACTAAACCATAAAATCTCATCCCACGTGTTGACTCACAACAGAAAGTGCAAAATTTAGTACCCCACCACAAATAAAAATAATTTTACATTAATCGTGTGGTGGTATAATAATCACGTTTACCCGTTCCAGAAAAATCCCTAAATTTACAGAAGTTTCCCGAACATTTCAGTACCTTAAAAAAAAAAACTTAGCCAACTTACGCACTAGTACAGATGGTTAGCTATAACTAACTAAAAAAAAATAACAGACGGCAGGTAAGGAGCGTTTAAAAATGTTTTTAAAGAAAAACTTTAAATTTAGCAGTGCCTTAAAAATCACGGGACATCTGTGAAAACCGGCTCTGCCACTTTTAGGGCCGGCTAAATAAGTACTTTTAATTTAATCTAGATTTTTATTTTTTTTCTGTCGGACTTTTCCCTAGCTTTTGTAAGCAGAGGTTTCTAGAAAAAATTAACAGCCCTCGAACTACCTATGCAAACATACATAAGACGAATATCCGTAAGTTAAGCTCTGCCCTTGTTTGAGGTCTAGGGATCAATTCTTGGCAGCGCAAAATAATTAAACACGTCAAATCTTCGATTGTTTTTAATTTTTTTTACGAGTTGATTAAAGCTTGTTGCGGGTGTGTGGATTGCGGTAGCAGAGCAAGAAGCCTGAGGAATTTTCAGCCCGATTTTGAATCTAGGGTTTTGTAAGTCCTTATTCTTTCCTCGATTGTGAAACTTAGGGTTTCGGGAACTTTTGTTTTTATTGTTGTAAAATGCGATATTGTTGATTTCAAGTGTACGATGAAATAGACTCATTTGCGGACATGTATATTCTTTTGTTCTGTTGTAGCTGTAAATTGGAGTTCTTATGAATCTTATTTTGCTCTATGTTAGGGTTTTGATATTGGTGAGTCTGGGTTTAGTGGGTTTATGAAAACTTGTTTTGGTTTTTAAGGTTAGGGTTTTGAGGGTTTGCTGCACCAAGGGGCGAAAATGAGCGTTGTGGGATTCGATATTGGCAACGAGAGCTGCATTGTGGCCGTGGCCAGGCAGCGCGGTATTGACGTGGTGCTGAATGATGAATCGAAGCGGGAGACTCCTGCTGTTGTTTGTTTTGGCGAGAAACAGCGGTTTATCGGCACGGCGGGGGCCTCTTCGGCGCTTATGAATCCTAAGAACACGGTGTCCCAGGTTAAGCGGCTGATCGGGAAATTATATTCCGATCCTGATGTGCAGCGGGATCTCCAGAGTTTGCCCTTTATGGTTACGGAGGGCAACGATGGGACTCCGCTTATTCACGTGCGGTATTTAGGCGAGAACCGCACGTTTACTCCTACGCAGATTCTTGCGATGATTCTGTCCAATCTTAAGCAGATTGCCAAAGATAATTTGAAGACGGAGATTGTAGATTGTTGTATTGGAATACCAGTTTATTTCACGGATCTTGAGCGCAGGGCTGTTTTGGATGCCGCTTCCATTGTTAACCTAAATCCGCTTTGTTTATTACACGAGACCACAGCTACTGCCTTGGCCTATGGTATCTATAAAACAGATTTGCCTGAAACTGATCCGCTTAATGTTGTATTTGTCGATATTGGACATGCCAGCATGCAAGTCTGCGTTGCGGCCTTCAAGAAGGGAGAACTTAAGGTCTTAGCTCATGCTTTTGACAGATCTCTTGGTGGTAGGGATTTTGATGAAGTGCTTTTCAGGCATTTTGCAGAGACTTTCAAAAGTCAGTATCAAATTGATGTGCCTACTAATGTCCGTGCCAGTCAGCGGCTGCGAGCTGCATGTGAGAAGCTCAAGAAGGTTTTAAGTGCCAATCCTGAGGCGCCGCTTAACATTGAGTGCCTGATGGATGAAAAGGATGTGAGAGGGTTTATCAGAAGAGATGCGTTTGAGGAACTTTCATTTCACATTCTTGAGCGCGTCAAGGGGCCCTGTGAGAGGGCTCTGTTTGATGCAGGGCTTACTGTGGATAAAATCCATTCAGTTGAGGTTGTGGGTTCTGGTTCGCGAGTTCCTTCAGTATTGAAGATATTGACAGAGTTCTTTGGCAAGGAACCAAGAAGGACTATGAATGCTAGCGAGTGTGTTGCTCGAGGTTGTGCCCTGCAGTGTGCTATTCTTAGCCCAACATTTAAAGTGCGGGATTTCAAGGTATGAATTATTGCTCTTTCATTTTATGTTGGCAGTCGTCCTGATTAAGATTCTACATTTTCTGGAATTTATCAGTCGAGGCAGAGGGTATTCAAATGAGTCATTTTATGCAATGTTCTGTAGAATGCATAAAGACACTTCAATCAAGGCCATCGCTCTTTGTGACAAGTTTTACACTAATAAATGTAATTGTATGGCTTAGTAATCTCACATAATAGAGTTTTGGTTTTGGCCTGATTGCTAGTTGTCCAATCTAGCATATGCCCTGTTTTGCCAATATTTTTAAATCTAATTTTAACAAAGTGAAAGAGAATAAATATTTTTAATTAAATTAATTCAACATCATCTTCTTTAATTTTTACAGCCTTATGCGATCCATATCTTCCCATTACAAATTTCGATAGGATAGCTGTTGTCCATGCCCACCCTGCCCGCACGTCCTGCTACCCTGGTATTGTTGGAGCATGTTTAGCAAGAGTTGTAAAACCATCAGTTTACCTTATAGGAGGATATTGTGTTGGTAATAAACATAACAATCTTATTCTATATATATTAGAACCTCACATTTGGTTATGCCTGTACTTTCAGATACAAGAAAGTTTCCCTTTCTCAATTGCACTGTCCTGGAAGGGGTCCACTCCCGATATAGAAGATAGTAGTATGCAGCACTCTATTGTGTTTCCAAAAGGCAACATAGTGCCAAGTATGAAGGCTGTAACTATTTTCAGGCCAGGGACCTTTAGGCTTGATGTTCTATATGCAGATCCCAGTCAAGTTCGGGTACAACAGATAAGCTCATATACGGTATGATTTCTTACACATCTTATAGAATGATGCAACCATTCTCATGCAAGTTTTTCAGTATTGTGAAAATTATGTTTACTTTTATAGATTGGCGAATATTGAATTAGTTTATGATGCTGTTGTAGCACTGGAAACTACTGTTTTGTCTCATGAGTTTGGTTGGTATTTAATGAGTTGTTTTAGATGCATTAATGGGTATAATTTCTTGTGTTATGTTTCTTTGTTATTCTTGTTGTTAGGTTAAAGGTTTCCTGTTGAATTGAGAATTTGCTTATTATTTTTTCATAATTGAAGTCAAAGGTTTGATGGTGTTTTGAGCATTCACTTGTGGTTTTTACTTAGTCATGGATGAAGGTGTTTTAAGCATTCGCTTTTTACTAAAGCATGGATCAAGATGTTTTTGGCATTTATATGCTAAAAATATGGACTAGTCAAAATTGTAAAAATTCAAGAAAACAGGCATTTAGCAAATTCACACCTTTTTTGGCAGATTGGTCCTTTCCAGACTCCAAATGGTGAAAAGGCCAAGGTTAAAGTAAAAGTGCAGCTGGATAAGAATGGAGTTGTCTTGGTTACGTCTGCAACTGTGAGTTTCAATGCTTTATGCTTAATTTTCTTATGACTTTCTTATAATTATTTACCAACAAAGTTGGAAGGATTATATCCAATGGATGTAAGTTGTAACAAACATTCTTTACATTTGTGCAGATGATTGAAGAAGAAGTGGAACTTCCTGTTACACTTGCTAAAGAAAATGCAAAGGAAGAAGAGGAAGCTGTTGCCATGGAGACAGATGATGGTCAAAGCAATGGTGTGTCTGGAGCTGATGAAATTGCTGACATTAACATGCAGGAGGCCAAAAATGCTGCTGAACAGGCATCAGCAGGAGCAACTTCAGAGAATGGAGCTTCTGAGTTGGATGATAAAACTGCCCAGATGGAGACTGATTCTAAGGTCTGTTCTTTTCCAGTATATACTTTTGAAGCATTGGATAATAGTATTATGTCTTATAGAAGGCAGGTGTGGCCTAATCAGAAAAAAATGAGTTTGCTTGAGCCAATAATTACATTCCATGCTATATTGCAAAATCTAGAACATTGGAGAATGTGAGCATACTGACAGAATATTTTTAACCTAGAAGAATTTTCTTGGAGCAATTGGTTTATAAATATTTTGTAGCTAACTAAATTGGGAGGGCTTTTGTACTATGGATTAACATAGAGCAATTGTTTAAAGAATCTTGGGGTGACATTAATACTAAGTTGGAAAGGATGGCACAAAAATTAAAGGTGGAAAATATAATTCCAGAATCTTTTCATTTGTCATGTTTCTTTCTGTTAGCACTGATGGTTCTCTTTATATGAATTAGCTGTTTGGATTTTTAAATTAGTTGCTGAAATTGTGAACGATGCAACTTACTTAGAAAGTAGACAATTCTTCTCAAAATTCATGTTTTATCCACTGGGACTTATTATGCACGTTGAAATGTGTGTGTGTATCTTTGACGTGCCTGTATTTTCTGGCACATAATGAAGTGGCTGGGCTGAGTAGTGTTTATTCTATATTTTTTTTGGGCAAAGCGAGAAAAAAAAAAAGCAAATGCAAAAAGAGCCTGCATCTCTTGTATCCTGTAATTTGCTTGAGACTAGGAATCTAACTTAAGGTCAAGTTGTTTCATTGACCACATGCCTGTTGTTCATATTTTGACTTAATCTTCTTCTATTTTCATGTGGAGGATTATTTTATCCTGATTGATATTGATGGCTTTATACAGTGCAGCGAATTTATATGGGATTTTTTTTTGAATCTTTATTTATTTTCTTGTTTTTTTAATGGGATTCTGGAAAGTCTTAGGCATTTGATATTCAGGTGTGATATAGCATTGCATTTTCTCAATTGAGATCCTTTGCTGCTGTTTCTGTATTATGTACTGGATATTTGGTTTCTAACTGCATGCTTCCTTTTAATCCTTGAGTTTGCATTTTGGTAGTATAAAGAGTTGTGTGTGTAATATGGCCGTGGAATCTTTGTTATGCATATGCTAGTTTTTATGTAAGTTGCCAATGGCTTGTAGATTATTCTGCCTTGAATAAACAGAAAGCATGTTCCTTATGATCATGAGCATTTAGGAGCTTCAATTGCTTCATTTGCCACTAACTTTGGAAAATGTTGGTCCGTTATTTTATTATAGATCATAGTGTTCTGTGAACACTTGTAACTTAAACTATCAACTATCTGATGCAAGTATGAAGTGCACTTGATATGCAGGCGAAAGTGGTGAAAAAGAAAAAGACCAAGAAAATTGAATTGCCTCTTGCAGAAACAATATTTGGTGGGCTGGCGCGAGCAGAATTGCAGAAAGCTACAGAGAAAGAGTTTGAAATGGCCTTACAGGACAGAATTATGGAAGAGACCAAGGAAAAGAAAAATGCAGTGGAAGCATATGTTTACGATATGCGTAACAAGGTACCATTTTAATGAGACTTTTTTCATTTTATTGCTAGGTTTTATATTTCATCAATTGATTTTTTTTTTGAGTTTATAACTTTATACCTTAATGTTACTAAATTTACATTCCCTATGAGATTGTCTTTTTATATTTGAAATTAAGATCACTTTGCAATTGAAAAACAAAACAAAGAAATGGAACAATTTTATTATGCCTATGCTGGAAACTTGCTGTATGATGTTCATATCTGGGATCTTTTGATGCTTCATTTTGTTGTATTGCAGATTAAATTGTTGGAATGTAGGAGTTTGTATTTGAAACAAGGATTTTGTTACCTTTCTTGCTATGGCATGGATGCATGCTTTGGTTTGCTTTAATAGACATTAAGTTGATTTCCTCCATTATTTTTTTTGTTACTTTGAACTTTTTTCTCTGTCCCAATTTGAATGAATTGAGGATTCTCACCTCTCAGTATTGCTGTGGCAATGAAGAGGGTATACTCTATGCCTTCTGGTGTCTATCGTCTATCCAAAGATCTGTTATATTTTCGTGTTACTATTGTAGAGTGGACCACATTAATTTGTTGTGCCATGTGAATTGTGTCATAAATTTGTTGTTTTGATTTATCCTATATGTTAAGAATGCATCACATCTTGAGGGTAGGGGATATACACTTCACATGAAGTGGATTTTTTGGTGGTAATCCAATCAAAGCTCGATGAGGTCTTGGTGCACAATCACTTATCTTTTATAGAGGAAACTTTTTTTTGTAACAATTATAATATAATATGAAAGGGATGCTAATTATTTGATGTGTCATGTGAACTGTGTCAGATCTTTTGTTATGGTAGATGATTTGTCTAATTGAATATGTTGTTTTGTTACGTGATTGTACATGCTTTGATGCGTAGCCAGTGAACAAATGAAGGTTTAACAAGAGTTTGTTGACCAATTATACATATTTTTATATTTCAATAAATATGCTACTAATTTTAATGTGCCTTGTAAATGAACCAGCTCTATGAAAAATATCAGCAATTTGTCACAGAACAAGAAAGAGATAGTTTGACCTTAATATTACAGACTGTTGAGGACTGGTTATATGATGAAGGAGAGGATGAAACAAAGGGAGTATACATTGCAAAGTTAGAAGAACTAAAGAAGGTAACTAGTAATTCTAACATTCCATATGTGAGAAAAAATTGCATTAATTTTTGATTTTTTTACCGACTGGGTCATGTTATTTCACATGCCTATCCAAGAATTGAATAAAAATTGTTAAAAAAAGCTATAGCTACATTTACAGTAACCAAGAAACTGATTATTAGTAAATGTAAAATTCAGTTTGGTGATCCAATTGAGGAGCGTTACAAGGAAGATTTGGAAAGAGGACCAGCAATAAGACAACTCGAACACTGCTTCGCTAGTTATAGAGAAGCAGCTATTTCCACAGATCCAAAATTTGATCACATTGATGTTGCCGAAAAGCAGAAGGTTAATCTCCTTTCTCAATACATGTGTTTTTTGGTTACTCCTTTCTCATTTCAAGTAAATACTACATTTTCAGGTGTCTGATATAAATATTGTATTTTTTCGTCTTGTTATGGTGTTTAATCTGTCATTTCATTAGCTTTCTTATAGTGTTGCATGATTTTATGTTGCTATGATAGGTTGTCAACGAGTGTAATGATGCTGAACAATGGCTGAAGGACAAAAGGCAACAGCAAGATCTTTTGCCAAAGCATGTCAACCCTGTTTTCTTGGCTTCTGATGTGAAACGAAAAGCTGAGACCTTGGATCGGTATGTATTCTTTTTCTCAATCAGTGTATAACATCTTGCCAAGTATTTTTGAACATTATAAATTTTAATTAATGGATTATGATATTTATTCATTTTTCATGTGTTGATGTCAATGTAATAAGTAAATATGCATCAACAGGTTTTGTAGACCTATAATGACAAAACCAAGACCAGCTCCAGCAAAGCCACAACCGGCACCACCATCTCCACAACCTGCTGAAGCCCAGGCAAATGAGAATGCCAGCAACAATACTCCCCCACCAGAAGGGCAAGCACCTTCTTCCGAGCCCATGGATACAGACAACACCCAGGCGCCTGAAAATGAGTGACACGGCTCTATAAATTGTGTATACTCAAATTTTCTTTTCATAAATTCATTTCTAATGCTCATTTTGTTGTGTAGCTCTCCTAGTCTGGTATTTACTCCAAGGGGAAGAATAGATATATGGTAGGATATGAAGATGTCAGTCTGTCGTATTTATCTCTATTCTATGATTTGGGATCTTGAAGTATTTTTTTAGCAGCTAGCAGCATTGACTCTCAGTGCATATATAGGTTGCTTCAGATTCCCCCCAACTTATTGTAAATCCTGAATACAAAGACAGGATTTGTTCTTTTGCTTATTCAGAAATTTATTTCAAAGCATCCATCTACCTGAATGCATTGAATTTCTGTTGCGTTGGGTTGGTGAAATTTTGGACAAATGGAATCCTTATGACATCTATTCATAGTTATTGTTGTACTTTTGTTTCTTGGGAAATGCATTAAATATTGGGTTTACTGTGATCATAGAATGATCCAACTGAAATTCGGTATTTTAAAAATCTTCTGTTCTTGCTTAATGTATCTTAAAGATTTCCTTGTAAAATTGACGAGTCATGTTAAGATATGGTTTTGATATGATACATTGTTTCATCTCTTAGTCTCCTTACCTGCTAATCTCTCTCCGAGCATGCATATTCCGTAATACATTGTTTCATCTCTCAGTCTCCTTACCTGCTAATCTCTCTCCGTGCATGCATATTCCGTAATATAATAGTTGCACATGTACTAGGAGTACGCATTTTGGGAAAAAGCTTAGTTTTGATCCTATAAGATTGTTATTTGAATTATTTTGCTTGTTTGTCGATCTTATTGTATATTTTTTTAGTTACTGTCATCATAGAATAATCTAATTGAAATTCATATTTTAAAAATGTTCTGCTCTTAATGTATTTTAAATCCTTGTAAAACTGACAAAACTTGTTAAGATTTGGTTTTGACAATACACTGATTGTTTCATCAACTTTTCCTGTTGCAATTCATCGAAGTGACCTGTATGAAATATAGAATGTAAGCTTTTGGATTAAGCTGTGCATGTTCTATAACTTAATGAACTGTGTAAAACTCATACCAACTCTTGTATGAAATATTTTGTTTGTGCAACATTCTTATGCAAACTTATTTGAAGTCTTTAAAACTAGCTCCATAAACTTTGTTAAACAGGTTCCACCCCTATGGCTATTTGTGTTAACAAAAGCTCAGCAAATGTGTATCTGATAACAATGGCTTCTTACATGTTTGTTTATATAAAAGGCTTCTCACATCCGTGTTATACATACAAGCTCTTCTTACATCGAGTTAAAACAAGGACAGACAATGATTTGGAAGATTATTTTGGAGAAATAAATTATTTTAAACATAATATATTATTTAGTTGTATCTGTTCATGGTTTGTTGACTAACAAGTTAAAAAACATTCAAATTAATATTATTACTAAAGTTTGGAATTAGATTTGACATCAAGAAGCTGGATACGAACTCCTGAGATGAGAAATTTGAAGATTCAGCATATTGATTCATTTCTTGGCTTCAATGTAAAAGCAAAAATCAAAGGATTGAGAAATTAGATCTGGTATGGTGTCATTTGGAAGTTTTTTTTTGTTGCAAAGACCTTGGATATTAGCCCAATTTGTCAATTTGCCCCGATGGAAATTAAAGACTTCTATACGGTTGGATCCTCCACGATGTTGCATGCTTGTGAATTTTTTATCTTGTATTTGCCTTTTCTATATAAGGTTAGCTTACTTAGGGTTGTAAGTTGGTCTGCAGAACTGCTTTTTCTTGGATGCTAGCTCAATCATTTTTGGTTTTGCCTGATTTGAACTCTTGAACTGGAACTTAAAAGAGCTTCCATACAGTCAAATCCTTCATTATGTCACATTCTTGTTAACAAAAGCTTCCTATATTTGTGTTTGATCTAAGGTTTTAACTAAAGTTGTAATTTGGCGATTTTACAGAGCTGCTTCTTGTTTGCCTTAGGTAATAGTTTCTGTTTCATTATGTTGAATGAATAGTTTTTTTTTGAAATGGGTTTCCAGCGCATAATTGTTGTATGGGATATTTTCTTTTTTTGAAATTTATGTGGTTGTCAATTTTTATACCGTTAAAGCAGCTCTGTTTCTAAAGTATGCTATTTATTTGGAAGTTTATTCAAATCCTTAAGTGCTAGACTACTTGATTTCTATGGTTGGGTCATCTTTGTGAGTGTAATATGTTGTGTTGCACCTTACAATACAGATTTGACTCTTAGTTGAATGTTTGGTTTCAGGTGTTGAGTTATATTGCTCTGGAAATTATTCTGTTAGGCGTAGAGGTCTGCTGTCAAATTATCTTGTTAGGCGTAGTGGTTCGCTGTGACATAATACATTTAAAAACTTGTTTCAAGTGAACAATCAAAATTTCATATAGATATTTAAAGCATGGATGGTAAAATTTCCATTTGGAACTTTGATGTGTTAGTAAATTCATGGCCAAAATCCTTTTATTGATGGGCGAGGGGAAAAACTCTTATAGATTGAATATTATAAATTCTCTCCGATGTGTGCTTTTTATTCAAAACAACTCCAATGCATAACGCATCTTTGAAGTTACAAGTTCGTTGATGTCGCCTTCCTGTCCTCTACACCCAATTTCAAGTGTATTTAGCAGTATTGAAGCTATTGCCAATGCTTGGAGCACACTCATTTTGCACTTGGAGATACTTTTAACGGTCAAGCCAACGTTGCAATAGGGAGGTTAATAAAGCTTACGTGTTAATAGGTTAGAAGTATGATACACAGCTCATTAATAAGTCTTCACCTAAAACTATAATCTTTCTTCTCACAAAATCACGAAAAAACCTTGCGCATAGAAGTAGATAATTGCTAAAAATGGTTAAGTGTGTAAGTCAAACCATTTCAATAGTGTCCTTCTTCCACAACATTAAGACCTTAGTTCAAGTGGGGTAATCTTAGAATTCTTTACCAAACTCAAATTCACATGTTGCCAAACTAGAGAGCAACACTCTTTCCTGGGCACGCGTGCAGGTAGAATAGAGAGCATTATTGTCAACATGGACAACCCGTGAATCAAAAGGGAAGCATTATGCCTACTAAAATATGAGAATACTATTGAGTAGCTAAACTGAGGAATAATTTGGTCAATTGAAGTATTAATTGAATAGCCAAGAATGATAAAAGTGGTGACATCAAACGTAGAGATTGGAAAACGTTAGTTGCAAGTGCAGCACGTGCAACCACCAAATTCTTGAAGAAATCTCCTGGGCACTCCTGTTGGTAGAATAGAGAGCATTATTCTCAAATTCACAACCCATTAATCATTAGGGACACGTTAAGCCTAACAAGCACACGAGAATATTGTTGTTTATCTAAAATGACTAATAAATTGCTAAATAAACGTATTTGTTGAATGGCCAAGAGTTACAGAAGGGGTGACACCAAACCAAGTGGTTTGAAAATATTTAGTTGTAATTGCAACGCGTGCACCGTCCAAATTGTTGAAGAAAAATGTTGTACAGCCTTAGGGTTTGCAGTAGATGAAGGATTCTGTTCAATAGAAGTGGAGTGCATCAATAAATGAGGATTGTTATAAGAAAGGTGTAGATTCATTAAGGAGGACAATCGTATTCATTCATGTGAGCTGAAAACACTTTATGCTCATTATTTTTTTAAGAGTATACTCACTTGATAATGTAGTTTTCTAGTTTCTCAATGTTAGGATTAGGTGTCGTTAACCTTGCAAATTTCATGTGTATTTTATGCATTTCTAACATGTTTGGAAGGTGTATTTGGGTGGAGTCTTCAAGAATTCTGATATTATTAATTGTCATATGCATTCATGAGAAATTACATTTTTTGGATTTATTAAATGTAATTTTCTAAGTCTAAGCATTAGGATTGAGGAGTGACGGATCTTGTCATAATGGAAGGGACCCACATGAGCTATCATTTCCAAACAGTTGAAGATGCGAGTCATTGGGAAATGTGTCAACTATGTTTTTTTAGTTATATTGTTGTTTGAGGATTATGTCCATGTGATATTATGTATAATTGATTATTACATCAAGAGACATCCTACAGTGAGGGGGGAGTGTAATGGTGTGAGTGTTAACAAAATTCTTACCTTCTACATCAAATTTGACAACATTTATTCATCAAAGTATTAATATTTAATAATAAACATAATATTAATATTTAATAATAAATATAAATATAATTAGCCGATAGGCTATATATTGAATGAACTTTCACCTGAAACAGGTCTCACGCGGGAAAACAGGTTGCCGCAAAACAATTTTTGGTTCATTGTTTATACTTTTGGTGGTGGTTGTGGCCGATGAGTTAAACATTCATTCTTCTCGCCTCAAAACAAAATCTGATTCGCATTAAATTAGCTGATAGGCTATGTCTGTTGTGGGCATCGAAATTAATGCCTCGGAAAGATCCCGCCTGGAAAATAAATTCAATCACTCGGAATCATACCTGCATTAAATTTGAGATCGAACCGAATCAAATCAAGGATTCTAGCTAATCTGAGATTAAATCGGATTTCTAAGAAAATCAAATTGGGTTTAAATTCTATAAATTCTTAGATCGGATTGAAAATATTGTCTCCAGTTCGTGAATCTAGGAGCCGTGAAAGCCCGATTTTTACAGATCTACTCTTTGTTTATTGTGAATAGATTGAAGCAGCAGCTGTAGGGAGATTGGTTTTGCATTGTCTGATTTTTTTAAAAATTCTACTTTGGTAGGGTTTCGTAATATATTTCCTGCAGACTTAATGCATTTTTCAATCCCTCTTATGTTCATGATTTTTCAAGCTTGCTTGAGAAATTTCAAGTTCATTTGGTAAAGATGAAAAATGAAATGGGTTATTTTTTCTTACTCTCTGGAACAATTTCCATGTAACAGGTGTCTTCAATATTGCAGCATATTCCGGTTGTATATCAAATGCAGAGTTACACGTAGAGAAATTAAATGAATGTGTATCTTCCCAAAAAACCAAATGTAGAGTTACACGCAGAGAAATTAAATGAATGTATATCTTCCCAGATCTTGTGCTAGAAACTGAAACATCTTGCTGTAGCTCAATCTCAGCTTGTTTTCGCTTTTTGCTACAAAAAGAATGTTTTAGTGGGGATTGTTCTGATAGACATGTAGATCAAATGTGGAAGCATAAAAAAAACCTGTGAGGTGTTAAATGGCATGCTTGAATGAGAAACATGGCTTGATAGAAACCCATTTGCTAATGCCAGATTCACCAAGAAATGCATCAAAGTCTTTCTTCACTTGATCTTGATTCTTCCTGTAACAGACAAGAACAAAAGCATACTTATGTATATAGAAAATTGATTCCAATGATTAGCTCATAAAAAATTAAAGCAATACCCATCCCATAAGGGGAGTTCTTTCTTTTCACGAGAAAGTAAAGATGCATGCCACTCAATATCTTTCCCATTTTTATCTTCAATTGATTCAAACAAATGCCAAAATGCTCTTATAGGTAATGTAAAACCTAAATTAACATAGACAAGGCACACAAACTGCTTGACATAATGCTTTCTCTTCTTGGACTGCAATGATTGCAGAATCGTGCACTGCAAAACACCCAGATAATTAATATTTGTAAAAGATCAAAACAATGAACTTACAAACCATTGGCAAACAAATTACTTGGATATGCTTGTTGCATAGACTGTAAGTAGGGAGACTGATAGAGATATGGCTCAACTTTGCAGTGTTTATATGGCTGCAAACGAGCTTATTAATCTGCTGACTGAAAAGGCCTTGGAGATTTTGGAACAAAATTAATTGACATCTATAAAATCAGATGCTCCAACATTTTCCAGCATTATCCCACATACTACATGTTACATGGCTTACATGTAATATGGCATGTGTTCTGTTTCCATTGTTTTGACGTGGAAAGCAATGTAAAACTCTAGTGTAGCACCTTCCAAAAGCCACACAAACCCATCTTAAAAATTGTTGTTTTATGGTCTGAAATCAATTCTTTATTATGAGTATTCAGAAAACTTAAAAAAAAACTTACGAAAACAATATACCTCCCCCAATCTGCAAGGCCTCAACCTCTTTGGGGTACATTGCCCATTGAATAGGGGAAATTATGTACTTCAATACTGTGTTGGATTGCGCGCCAGCATTATTTGATCCAACCAGGTCAACCAAATTCATTTAAGCCTCATTGAAAATATAGCCTCTTTGTTACTATGAATTCTTCACTCTCTAGATTTTTATAATAATCAACTTATGCAAACACTCCAAAATGCCCACACAAAATAATAAACAATTACAATTTTAACAACTTCCGTATAATAAATATTACCGCTGAAATCCAATTAAGAAAATTTGTAATTTTGTTTGGCTGCAATATTAAACTTCAATCACTCGTATAAAATCTGAAAGTTCTCCATTAAAACAAAAGTATAAGAGGAAAAATTTGCAGGTTTAAAAGATATTAAAGATTATGGTCAAATTTATCTAGCATCATCTCTTTAAGGTACAATGGAATTCACCCTAGACATGCACTTGTCACCCATGACATATATTTTATAAATAAATTTGTCATGTGATGATATGCCTTATAGCGTTTTGTAGATCAAATTGGTCTTAGGAATTGCTAAACTGCATAATTTGAATGTGTCTCATATTTTCTTTACGCTCACTATGGAGTATTTCATTGAAGTTGCTATTCTCATTTTCATTGTCTATCTTTTATGTTTTTTGTCCTTCCATATCTTATATCTCTTCAATAGTTACCTTTTATGGAGAATTATGCTTGAAATTGTCATCAATGTATATATGCACGCCTTTCTAATTACATTCAATCCTTTTAGTGTTGTTAGAATGTCTAGACCATTTCCAGGCTTGCAATTCTAGCTTATATTATATGACAATTTTGGTTTATTTTCTCTATTCTTTTAATTATGTCTTTTTTTTCATAGTTATAGAGAAAAAAAAGTCGATAAATCTATACAAAAGAAACTTTTTAATCTGTCTTTTTTTTCACAGTTGTAGAGAAAAAAAAGTCAATAAATCTGTACAAAAGAAATTTTTTAATCTATTTTTTTTTTTCACAATTTTAGAGAAAAGAAGCCGATTTACTAAGTGAAGTTTGTGAACTTGGATTCATTAATTTATGATATTAATTCTATTAAATTCACCTCAAGACCATAAAAAATAATCGGTGTGATGACACAAGGAACAACCCATGAGTTAGAAAAATAGAGATGACTCTTGTGGATGCTAACAGTAAGGAATGGCCTATGCAATTCCTATGGAATGGTTGTAAGGCTAGCCTAAGTAAAGGATTGCCACCTGATGTCTATGCTAGTTGGGCTCCTGGGCATCCTCTTTATTGATTGATTTATAGGTAACCTGTGTAACCTCATTTTAGGATTTTTAATTCTTGTTTAGTAGCTTTAGAGATCGAATTCTAATTGTTGTTGTCATGTAATATGTGATTGAAACACCATTGTTCAAACTGAGACTTTTATACATTGAAGCAACAACTGTAGGGAGATTGGTTTTGGTTCTTCTAATTTGAAACAAAATTCTACTGTGATAGGGCTTCTTCAATTTTTCTTGCAAACTCTACCCATTTTTCCTCATCGCCATCATTGACAGACAATACAATTTGAGCAAAATCTTGATGGAAGTCACTTGCCATGGTCTCGATGAAGTTGTGTAATAGGAGAAAAATCAATGTAGGTAATATCGAAACCTGATCGAAATTGCTATCGATTAGATTATATGAGTTTCCAATTTAATGGTTTATTAAATTTAATCTCATTGTCAAAATAATATTGTGTTGGTTGTGGAGTTATGCATCTGCGGTTTCATTTAGTTTGATTAACCGATTTGGTGTTATTTGTCTTTGCGTCAGATCCTCTCTTAAGATGGGCATGGGGTTTTTGCTTACTTTGGTTTTGGTCAAACTATTAATTGTTATGTTTCTCTTTGCTTATATATTAGAGGTATGAGATAGTAGTTTAATATAATATTTTACAAGTATATAGGTGTTGTTGAAACTTTGTCATATTGTAGAGTGAAGTGTGTTGATATTGCATCTTGTTCGTTGAAGATTAATACATACTTGTCTTCTTTCTTTGTTAGAGTTTTTTATTTCTTAAGGATTTTTCCATGTAAATTCTGTGTTGCAATTCCATAGTATGCTGATTTTATTATTTCTGTTGATCTATACTTCCACACATAATCTTCTAGGTAATCCAATGATAAACTTTAGATTTGCATAAACTTCAAAAGCCTTTTATTGTAGTAGTTTTACTTTGTTTCTCAACAATTGGCATCAAAGTATAATAATTTTGTACAGAGGGAGATGCGTCTTTGGAATGTGTTGAAAGCTTTTTGAGTGTAGTGGGTGCTTTTCTTTGTATGGTTTTGCAGATTTGTGAAGGATTGAAAACCACAACCTCCACTTTTGATTTAGAGATTGATAAATTCAATGGTATTGGATACAAGTTATGGATGCCAAAGATGAAAATCTAAAAGAAAGATATATGTGTAAAGTAGTTGAAAGAGATACAAAACCATCTAGAATGCCACATAAAGATTGGTTAAAGTTGGAGAAGCTACATGCACTTTAGAATTTTTTTCATTTCAACCGTTTTACCTTGTTTCTCTATAGTTCATATCATATTATGATGGTTTTTTTATTAAGGGGACACTTTTCTAGAAGTGTTGAAGGCTTTTTGGCTATAGTGAGAGCTTTTTCTTTGTGTGGTTTTACATATTTGTCGAGGATTCAAAACCATGAATTTTCTCTTTTGTTTGGAGATAAAATATTCAATGGCATTAGATATGAGTTATGGAAGTTGAAGATGGAAGATTTTGAAAAAAAATATTAGTGGAAAATAGTTGAAAAAGACATAAAGCCATTTGGAATGTTTGATGAAGATTGGTTAAAGTTGGACAAGAAGGCATAGAGAACCATTTGATTACGCACGTGGATTCTATCCTTTTGAATGTCTCCAAGAGGACCATTGCATACAAGTTATGAAAGAGAATTGGTGATTTATCAAACTAAAACTGCAACCAATACATTGTATTTGAAAAGATGTTTGTATTCTCTAAAAATGAAAGATGGTGATTTAGTTGCACATGATTTAAATGTATGTAACTTTATTACGAGTCAATTAGTTTCTATATCTTGTTGCTTTGCTTTTATACTCAATACTTGAAAATATTTAATTGTTACCATTAGTGATGGTGGTGTAATTAAAGATGGTTAGTCTTAGATTTATTTTTCTTTCAAAGGAGATGAGAAGAAAATCCATGAATGCTAGTTTGAAGGATGCCTTGTATGTTTAGGGAAGCCCCAATGATAAGGGAGGGTCTAAAGGGGATAAGAAGAAAGATAGATCCACATCAAAAGGATGGTTAAAACCCAAGGGAAGATCAAAGGGAGGGTCTAAAGGGGATAAGAAGAAAGAGAGATCCAAATCAAAAGGATGGTTAAAACCAAGGGAAGATCATAGTTAAGTGTTGGAACTATGAGAAGAGAGGGTATGTGAAAAAAAACATTGAGACAAAAAGATCTTCAAAATCCTTCTAAAATAAATATTTTGATAATGATGAGAGCAATGCTTTGTCTATTTATGCTAACACTATTAGTAATGATGCTTGGCTCTTTGATTTAGGGTGATCTTACCATATGACTCCCCATAAGAAGTGGTTTTCATTGTACAATGTTTAAGATGGAAGAGATTTTTTTTCTTGGTGACAACAATACTAAGTAGATTGGTTGTAAGGGAAGGGTATACTTATGTTTCAGTGATGGGAGAGTCACTTGAATATTCCATGACTTGCGAGAAATTTGATTTCTATATTCAAGTTGAATGATAATGGAGTACACGTGACATTTGACAAGTTTGGTTGTAGGTCGCAAAGAAGAAACTTAGTGACAACTAAAATAATCTCAAATATGACTTTATTTATATTGAATGCCTTCACTTTTTGTAACTTTGCCAATTTAATTGACAAGATTGAAAATGCATGTATGTTGTGGAACCAATGTTTGGGTCAAATAAGTGAAACATTTTAAAACCATTATTTTGATAGTAAATTTATTTTCTTGTGAGCATTGTGTGTTTAATAAAAATATTATGTATTCATTTCTAGTCGAAAGTTTTAGAACAAATAGATTATTAGAAATAATTGTTTGGATTTTTTGGTCTAGTAGATGTGGGTTCTATGGGAAATCTTGGTATTAGTTTCATTCATTGACAATGCTTTTAGATACACTTCAAATTATTTTATGCATGCTAAATCTAAAGTTTTCACTAAGTTTAAATAATTTAAGGCCTTAGCTTTTTTTTTTAAAAAAAAAAAAATTATAAAATAAGGATGTTGAGATTTGGCAATGGCGGTGAATATTGATTCAAAAAGCTTGAGTTTTTTAAGTTTGAAAATATTGATCGACAAAAGATTACAATATAGGGGAGAAGACCCAGTATCCGCTAGGGCTAACTTCGCGCAACCATAGAATTCAAACCGTATGTCGAATCGGAAATTTTTTTTATGGGTTTTTTTGGCTCACGAGTTAAGATCTTATAACTAAGGTTTTGGCTTTTGGGCAATTCGGTAGAGTGCGGTAGCGTCAGATATGCGCGCGAAGGTCAAAAAGACAACTTTTAGAGGTGCTGTCCACTTGCCGTCACCTAACGTCCCAGTACCCGCTAGCTATAACCACCAATTCTTTTTAAAAAAAACACCTAAATGTGTCACTTTTAACATCTAATTAAAACTATTTCATCATTCAAATCCGCTCAAAAGTTAATGGGTCTAATTCACGTTAGCACCTTATAAAATCATTTTGGCGCCCATTAAAAATCACTCCTTCATATTAATCTCCTTACTTTAGCACCGGACACCAAACACATTACACCCCAATTAATCTTCATTTGGGGTCCGATTAATGCATATGTCTAATGTTTTTTTTGTGGGTATCCCATTCTTTTCCCTCATTTTAC
>VDFB02293117.1:0-47013 GCA_007258455.2 Sequoia sempervirens | reverse complement strand
TCTTAGTTGCTAACATGGATTAGTTGATACATAAGTGATTATTCTACTAAAGATTCATTAGTAGATGTTGATGAAGTCACTGACATCCATAAGCTAATCAAGTGTGCTTCAAGAATTTTCAAAACTTTAAACTAGTAATTAGTTTTCGAAGGATTTGCCAAACTCTGAATCTCTAAAGATAACTAGAGTTAGAATTGTTTGATGCCTAGACTTTGACAATGCATGGTGCACAAGAGCCCCAAATTGCATGACCTTCAAAGGCTAAGACTCGTCTTAACATTTAGATATATGTGAACAATAAACTCGTAAAATGGAAAAACAAAATTCCAAGAATTGATATTTGAAATAGATCAACGAACATGCATTATCCTTTTGCATGAAGAAAACATGTAATACATAAATAGAAGATACTTCTATACATTTTGTACGTTGAGAATTTCATTAAGATACTTCTGTACATTTTGTAAGTTGAACAATTTATTAACAATTTTCTACTTGAAACATGCTTTGTTGTATTTATTAACAAATTTATACAATATTATGCATCAAGATGTGACTCTATGTTTTGATGAGGGTGACTATTCATATTTGAGTTTGAATGTGGCATGTATTTTATTTAGTATGTTTTTGTTTAATAATAAATGACATTAAGGACATTGGAAGGAAATCAAGAGTCTAGCAAAGAGATTAAATTTTCATATCAAAAAAATTCAACAAGTATTCTTTTGAATGCATAAGATCAAGAAATCTCTAGTCTCTCTTCTTAAAAATAAGTTCTCCATATGAGAAAAAATGATATGAAAATATGGAAATGCTTACTTAATAATACTAATGTGAATATAAAAAAATCTTGACAAAATATAGGAAACATGTTCAACCAATGAAAATTTATTCATCTATTAGGTAATATCTATGTTATTATGAGAAACCAAAGTACAATCCAACTAACTAGAATTCTTACATGCAACTTTAATGGCATAAACTCCACACTAGTGATCTAGTTGGCAAGAGTTGTAGTAATGAAAAAAATCATCAACCCAAGGTTGCACTTCTTGAACAAGGCTCAAAGGTCCACATGTCTCCAATATAGATTTTTATTATACTTGTCTAATCATGAGTATTTCATCTTAATCGAGCCTAAAATTAATGGTTTGTGGTGTATTTTTATTAGTTTTGGTCATATATATATATATTGAAAAATAGATTGTATAGGCACTAATTTTGATAAACCATTAATATTAGTGTAAGTTATTTATTTCCAATATAATCTCGAACATTTAGTAAGCATAACTCTACGAAGTAAATATATTCTATAACCATGTAATTATATTTTTAATGAGTGATATTGTAAAAAGAAAATAAAATTTTCCTAAGTCAATCTAGGCTAAACCAATGAGATGCACATAAATGGGAATATATTACATAAATCTAATAAATATGAACTTAGGGCATATGTATTCTAAATCTTAAAGTAAGGAAAATAAATGCAATAAATGAAGGTATGTAGCATTGATAAAAGATGTGTACCTTCAGTGAAAATTTTATAATATACTTTGTCTCTAATATGAACTTGTTGTATCTTTATTAGTCAGTCACCTTGGATCTTCCAATGAATCTCTACTCTCTCTAAGATCAAGTTTGATGATGTGGGTTGGGTCTATGAATACAAACTTGTCCTCTAAGTTTGGACTTGATCTTGTGTAATGTTTGTTCCTTATATCTTACTTGCCTGACTAAAGTTTGCATGCTTTCTAACATCTAATAACTAGCAATATCTAGAAATACCTTAGAAGGGCTGTCATTTTGTTGAAAGGATACATGTTATCCTAGGTCAATCCCTTAAAATGTGTGCAAAATATTGAAGAAAAAAAACAAGGGCCCTAGAATAATGTATAAAAATTTATTACTCATTTTACTACACTAAATCCAAGTGTTTTACTATGGATTGCTCCTTGTATGATCTAATATTAGAGATTTTTTTTTTATGTGTTTGGATGATGAATAAATGTAAATAAATGCCTTTAAATACCAACATATTATATCAAAATTTATAAAATATGTACTTAACCAACTTAGAAAGCAATAAAATGAAAGGACCAATCAACCAAAATTTAAATTTGACTTTTAACAAGGCAAGGATGAAGTTTGTTACTATGGTTCAAAACCACAACAACAACAACAAAATAACCCTAGACAAAAATTTAGACGTATAACAACTATATATTGAGTTAGTTGTACGAATAAATCTAATAAATGCTTGAAATAAATAAATATATATTAGAGTTTGGGGATATGTTGATAAGGTAAGGGTTATATGTGTGTTAATAAAGGTTAGAGGAATGATTCCAACTTTTAAAAATTTGTACTATTTGTTAATATGTACATATTAAGATTTCCTCAAAATAGATACAAAAATCATAAAAAATAAGATGGATGTACAAATTTCAATATAACGAATATATAACTAAAATGTCATTTTTTTTATATAAAACTAAAATATTACTAACTAAATTTACATGCACTCATAAAATTTAAAATAAAAATATTTTTGTATATTCTTATATATAAGATTAATATTAACTTAGAAGCATGAGATATGAACTCTGCCAATAAATATTCCCAAAGGAAGAAGGTAATGGAGTGCTAATGGTCCATGTGTCTAAGATGGAAGTAAAAAATTATGTGCTTCAATTCTACCTAGACAAAGCTCTAGGATGGATGCTTTCCCTACATGTTTCTATTGCAAATACTAGAGTATCATTGGTAAGGATGTTTGGGAGGTGGTTGAGAATTCAAGGAAATATAGAGATTTTAAAGGATATAAAAAACACCAACATTGTTCTCATTCCAATTGAGTTAGATTCAAATTTATTTGTAAACTTTCACTTAATCTTGCTATGTAGTACAATTTATAAAATCATATCAAAAGTGATAGCTAACAAGTCAAAGTTGGTTTTTCACGAAATTATCTCCAATGAGCGAAGTGGATTTACCCTTAACAAGAATATAACTAATAGATTTTTTTCCCATGAAGCTATACATTTTATAGTTAGTTCAAATAAGAAAATTATCGAAATAAAGCTCTACACATTAGGAAATTTTTTGATCACGTAAACTTGTCATTCTTGATGTGAGTGCTAAAAAAATAGTCTTGGGCAAAAGTGGTTTGAGTGGATCTATTGCTACGTTTCCAATCCAATATTTTTTGCACTGTTGTTAATAGAAATCCTTGTGGATTTTATGAAGCAATCAGAGGCCTCAAGCGAGAATTGATCCAATCTCCTTATTTATATTTGTGATAATGGCGAAAGCAATGTGTAGAGAAACAAGAGAAAAAATCTTAGCTAAGGCCTAGGTTGAAATTCAAGTTAACAAAAACATGGCTTCCCTCACTCATCAACAATTTGTCGACATGACATTATTGTTTGGTACATACAGGAGCGATGGGAGCAAGAACAGGAGCGAGCGAGCGGGAAAAGTCTAGTTTTGAATCTTTGAACAGTGTAGTGGGCGGGGGTTCGAGGGAATCTCAGGCGAATGCGAAGATTTCTTCGAGTTCTGAGAAAGGTAAGTCAGGCTCTATTGAAAAGGACGTCTGCGAAAAAGTCCAGGTGGACCCAGGTGGAAAGGATGGGATTTCAGAATCCAAGGATGCTGTGGAAATGTCAAAAAAAGGGGATGAAAAGGGTAAAATGTGGACTTCGTTGTTTGGTGTTAAGCCAAATGACAAATTATCTTTTCCCCTTGTGCGTATTCTTTCTGACCCAGGGTCTGGAAAGTTTTCTATTTCTATGCCGGATGAAATCATAGACCATAATATTGCAAAGATGGAGAATGCTTTGGTTGGAAAATTTTTGGGTCCTAGACCTAATATTGAAGTTGTAAGGGAGTTTGTTAAGAATAAATGGAAAACCAATGGACTGGTTTCGGTGGCGGCACTTCCTAGAGGCTTTTTTGCCTTTCAGTTCACTTGCAAAGAGGACTCCAGGGCTGTCAGGAGTGGTGGCCCCTGGGTTATCAGAAAGTCTTCCTTGGCCCTGAAGAAGTGGTCTTCTAGGGTTGATTTGTCTGACTCTATCTTTGAAATGGTGCCAGTGTGGGCTAGATTTCCTGGTCTTCGTTTGGAGTACTGGAATACAGATATTTTCAATGGGATTGCTAGTTCTTTTGGAGAACTTTTGTCCATTGACACAATGACCACGGCTAGAAAGTGTTTGGTCTTTGCTAGAATCTGTGTTGGGGTTTCTCAAAATGTTGATCTCCCTTCTTCGATTGACATCCAATCCAAGCTGGGGGTTTGGAAGCAAGCTATTGAATTCAAGACCACACCCTTTGTTTGCTTTAAATGCCGAAAGTCTAGGTATTGGGCGAAAAAGTGCCTGATTAATAATAAAAGTGAAAAGGAGAAAGTTGCCAACCCTAAGACTGTTTGGAGAAAAAAATCTGAGGAGAAGCAAATTTTTGTCCCAAGTGCGAAGGAGAATCTTGAAAGACATAATTCTACTCAAGATCTGAAGGAGAATCATAGATGTTCGCAAAAGGATGCTTGCCCTGGTTTAGATTGCACTTGCTCTTCAGATCCTAAGGATCCTAAATACTTGATTTCACCACAGGTGGATAGAAAGGAAGAAACTTATTATGTGGAGGGAGCCCGGGATACTCAGAAGAAGGCTGAAATAAGAGGTGAAGAAATGGGTTTTGTTTCACCTTCACCTTTGGTGATGGTTGGTAGTATGAATATTAGCAGTGCAGGAGGCCATTAAGACATCATCAGAACCGTTTTCAAGGTCAAAGAAGGAAAAAAAAAAGAGGATGGAAACCTCAAGTGGAATGATCACCAGAACTAGGGCCAAGGCGGAATGTGGGAATATTAAGCCTTGCCAGGGAAGGAGATCAGAAAAATGGCAAAGGGAACAAGGCAGCCTTCAGGATATAGCGGATGGGATCCAAATGACCATCCCAGAGATACTTCAATCCCCAGGTAAGAAATGAAAATCATGTCATGGAATATAAGAGGGCTGAATAGCCATCATAAAAAGGATGTTTTGCAAAATTTTGTTAGGGACCACAAACCTGATATTCTTCTTGTTCAAGAAACAAAAATTCCTAAAGATAAAGAAGAATGCTTTTAAAAAATTCAGAACTGTGGGGCTCACGGAAATAGTTATGCGGGTGCTTCGGGGGGAATTGTTACTTTTTGGAACAAGTTGTTTATTAAAGGTGAGCCCTTAATGGAGAATGGTAATTTAGTAGCCACCAGATTTACCCACATAAGAGACATTCTTTACTAGATTCAATCCAATATATATGCCTCGAATGGTAAGAATGCTAGAAATTCTTTTTGGTGTGAGTTGTCTAGTTTTCGAAAATGTTTTACTAATGAGCACTGTGGTCATAGGAGACTTCAATACTCCTCTCCTGAATGATGAAAAATTTGGGGGTTCTCAAATTAACTAGGATAGTATTTCAGGTCTCTCATACTTCATTAACAATAATGCCTTGATAGACCTTGACCTGCAAGGTGCTTCTTATACCTGGACTAATAGGAGGTTAGGACCTGATTTGATCCAAGTGAGACTCGATAGGGCCCTTTTTTCTGGTCAATGGTTTATAGACTATTTTTGTGCTTTGAGAGCTTTATCAAGGGTTGGATCTGATCATTTTCCCATTTGTCTAATGGTGGATCCTACAAAGGTGAAAAAGAACTCCCCTTTCAAATTCAAATTTTTTTGGCTATCTCATCCTCAAATCTTTGAGGAAATCAGTAGATGGTGGAATATTGATATTACTGGCACAACTATGTTTAGGATTGCTAAAAAATTAAAAGAAGTGAAAATTAATTTGAGGAGATGGAAAAAGGATGCCTTTGGGAATATTTTTGGAACTAAGATGGAAATTCAGGGTAAAATTCAGGAGATCTAGGCTAATATCCAGAAATGGGGGTACATTGATAATTACAGAGAAAAGGAAAATGAACTTCTCATTCAATTGCATGACATCATTGCTAAAGAGAAAGTTTTTTGGTGGAAAAGGTCTAGGGTTTCTTGGTTGACTGAGGGAGACAAGAACACCAGATTTTTTCATCTATCTGCTTCGAAACATAGGGCTGCTAACATAATCACTTACATTGATGTTAATGGGATGAGATTTGAGGAGGAAAATGATATCAAGAAATAGGCTGTCCTTTTTTTCAGCAACCTTCTTTCTTGTAATGGAGAGATTGTTCCTGAAGCTCAAGAATCCTTGATTGAGGCTATACCCCAAGTGATTGGTCACAATGAAAATTCTATAATCACTGTTATTCCTTCCAAGGCTGAAATTAGGAAAGTTGTTTTCTCTTTTGATGGCAACAAATCTCCTGGACCTGATGGTTTTCCCTTATTCTTCTTCCAAGTGTTTTGGGAAATTGTTGAGGTGGATGTTGAGAATGTTGTCAAGGAATTCTTTGGATCAAGATTTCTTTTGAAAGAACATAATGCTACTTCTATGGTCCTTATTCCAAAAAAATGGGGCTTTGGAGTTTCAAGCTTTTCGGCCAATCAGCCTATGCAATTCTATCTATAAAATTATTTCAAAAGTTTTAACTACAAGAATGCTTTCTGTGCTTCCTCAAATGATTGCTCCGCAGCATAATGGTTTTGTGTCAGGTAGGTACATTCTAGACTTTGTTATCACTGTTCATGAGAATTTACATTCTTTACTGGTATCGAAGACTGAAGGGTTCATTCTTAAATTAGACATTTCCAAAGCCTATGATTGAGTTGAGTGGAATTTTTTATTCAAAATCCTGGTCAAGTTTGGTTTTAATAATAGAGTCATTCAGCTGGTGAACTAGCTAGTTTCGATAGTTACTTCTTTTGTCATTGTGAACGGGTCACCTTCGAGGTTTTTTCAGACTTCCAGAGGCCTCAAACAGGGAGATCCTATCTCTCCTATTCTGTTTACAATTTTGGCTGAGAGTTTTGGAAGAAATATTAAAAAACTTATTGATCAAAGATCCCTTGCTAGTTTAAGACCTTCCTCTTCTCTTCTAACCTATTCCCACCAACAATTTGTTAATGACACCATTCTCATGGGAAGATCTACTGTGGCTGAAGCTAAGATTTTCAAAAGAATTATGAATTTTTATGAATCTGCTTCTGGGCAAGTTGTTAATAGGGCTAAGAGTTCAATTTTCTTCCTCAATACTCTGGAGCATAGACAAGTTAAACTTGCTCAGATTCTTGGATGCCGGATTGAGCCTCTTCCGTCAACCTATCTTGGTTTGCCTCTTTGCATTAAACCCTTGGACTCGTTCTGGATCTCTTTGGTTGAAAAATTCAATAAGAAGCTGTCGAGGTGGAAAGGAGCTCTTCTCAGTCAAGCTGGAAATATCCAGCTCCTTAAGGCTTCTTTGCAAAATCTTCCTATGTATGCTCTTAGTTTATTTAAAATTCCTGCTAAGTATGCTGAGGCCATTGAAAAAATTCAGAAAAAGTTTCTCTAGTCTGGTGTGGAGGATAAGAAGAGAATGCCACTCGTTGGATGGGATCTGATTTGTAGACCTAAATCGAGAGGGGGCCTAGGCTTAAGGAAAATTAAAGTGTTGAATTTGTCCCTTCTTGCTAAATAGCTTTGGAAAACTCTTACTTTGAGAGGCGAATGGCGAGATACCTTAAAAGCCAAATATTTTAGTAACTGTGAGTCTCTTAATGAGGTTATAAATTCTTCTCTTTTACCTCGTGGGTCTGTTTGCTGGAATGATATGAGCAGAGGTAGAAAGTTGCTGGAAATGGGAACTGGTTGGCTAGTTGGAAAAGGAAATTATGTTAGGTTTTGGGAAGACAGATGGCTTTTTAAAGATCCGTTAATCAGAAATGAGAAATTCAGTAAATGGATGAATGATTGTAAAAGGGAATTTGGGGTCTTGGTTAAAGATTACTAGAGGAATGGGGGTTGGGTTGATTTGAAGACCATCAGTCAGGATCTTAGCCCTGTTCAGTCAGCTTTCAGGGCCCTAAGACTAGCTCAACACCAGGTGGATGATCTTACTATTTGGTTAGGCAATCCGTCTAGCATTTTTTTAGTTTCTTCTGCTACTTCTATGCTGGCTAGTCTGATGGAGCCTCCGCCCTTCTGAGCTAAGGCTTGGATTAATCACCTGATTCCTAAAATCAATATTTTCTATTGGATAATGCTACAGAATAAGATTCTCACTTTGGACAATCTTGGAAAAAGAGGAATTCAATTACCTAACAGGTGCTACATGTGTAGGAACGATGCTGAGACTGTTAATCATCTTTTTCTTCATTGCCCTTTTGTTTCGCACATATGGGGTAAAAATTTTGTGCTTCTTGATTTAGTTTGGGTTTCCCCTACTTCTGTCAAAGACTTTTTCTTGCAATGGAAAGCTCCTTCAAAAAATCCTTTTGTGCGAAAGCTCTGGTCTTTTGTTCTACCTTTTGTGTCATGGAATATTTGGAAGGAAAGGAACAACAAAGTGTTTAGGGAAAAAGAGATGTTGGAGGGGGACTTACATGAAAAAATCGTAAGGGCAATAAAGGAAAAATTATCTTTAATCCCAAGAAAAATGGTTGATAAAGCTAATTGGTCTCCTTTCGATATTGCTACGGCTGAAAAGTGGAATTCAAAATTAGCAGTGTTAAATGTCCCCACGCCTGATGTTTGTGGGAGGGAGAATGCTAGTTGGTCTTTGCCGCCTTTGGGTTAGTTGAAAGCCAATTTTGATGGTGCTACTAAAGGAAACCCTAGGAAAGCTGACAGTGGGTGTGTTAAGGGACAACTCAGGGGCTTTTATTGCGGCTTTTGCTGTGGACATCGGCACCCAAAATAATCATGTTGCGGAAGTTGTAGGGGCTTATCATGCGGTTAACTTAGCTTTCAAGATGAACACAAAATGTCTTTGGTTGGAGGGTGATTCAATGAATATAATAAATTGCATTCTTGGGCTTACCCCTCCCTCGTGGACCATTAAAAAGTGGATCGAAGATACAATAATCTTATTAAGTAAATTTGATAAAGTGAAAGTGTCCCACACCTACAGAGAAGCCAATAAGGTGGCTGATTACTTCGCCAATGAAGGGGTTAAGAAGGGCGGGGAAAAAACATGGAGGAAGAATGACTACCTCCATTCTGAGGTGAAAGTGCTAATTTATTATGATTCAATGCATGGAAGAGAAGCTTGTCTTCGTCATGATGAAGAGGATAAAGATTAGGTACGTCGATTTCATTAGATTTGATGGGACTGATGTCAATTTATTTTTCAAGAAGAGTCTCCAGCACACTTTCTGGGTGTTTGATAAAATATGCTTAAACGGGACCCAGAGCAACTGTAGGGTGTGGTATAACAGAGCTTTGAAGATGGGGGGAGAGAGAAAATGTGTGGAGCCGAGTAGCTTTCAAGAGCATAGAAAGAATGCTAAAGCCTGGGAAAGAATTGAAAAGGGAGGTTTAGTCCCATTTTTGGAAAAACTCCATGGTACTGACGAGAGGATGCTGGACTATTTTGCCAAAAATTGGAAAAATGGTGAGATTGTGTTGTTTGGTAGGAATGTTAAGCTGAATGAGAAAATATTCAGTGAGATTACTAGTCTTTCGACTGAGGGTGTGAAATTTTATTGGGACCGTCGGTTCTCTGATGAAGCGGTCATAAGATTTCCTAAAAAAGACAAGGAGAAGGCTAAGTTGGTTAAGGTTGCCAATAGCTACTTTGATGTGGAGTCCATTAAATCAATCTGGAGGAAATTTTTAAGAGTAATAATGGAGTATATCACGGTTGATGGGCACTTCACTAGGGCCTATGGTTATCACTTTGCCATTCTGAACCATTTATGTCACAAGGTTCGTATCTCTTTTCCTTTTTACTTATTCTCTTCTTTGAAGAATTGCCTTGATGAAGTTGAAAGAAACCCTAGGAGGACTTCTATTATTCACCCTGGTCTTGTTAGGCTCATCTATGAGCATTATGAAAATTTACCTGCTTTGCCTAAAAATGTTGATATTGGGGAATTGGATGATGAGGATACTAAAAGTAGCAGGGAGAACGACCCCCTGGCCCCTCCTACTTGTGCCCCTATTGGTCCTAATACCATTGCTCCCCAGTCCCTGTCTTGTCGGAATGCCCTTATGGATTATGATCCGCCTTCATGTCCTAATCTGCAGCCTTTGCATGATTTCCCTATCCCAGGTTTTGCCTCACCGTCTCCTAACCGCCCTACCCCAGGTTTGGTCTCTGGTTTTAGAGGTACCTCAGTTACGAAATTAGTCTTGTACTCTGGGAATTCTATGGAAATTTTTCTGCTAAACCTATGGTCAGTAAAGAGTCGGCCCCTAGTGCCCCCTGCGTCTGGAAGATTTGGGAATACCACTAATGATTCCCCTAATCAGGATGATATTAATTCTTCCTTGAAGAAGCTCAAGCCTGAGGACAATGTGAGTGTGGCGAAAAAAAGTACAGATGACCTTTTCACTGTTCTCAAGTGGACCCAAAAGGAATTTTGTGATTTGAAACGCCGTAATAGAGATCCCAACAACAGATTCATGGATTTGGAGTAGAAGATTAGCTGGAGTCGTAATGAGAATGAGGGACAGGAAACCCCCTTACCAAAGAAAAGACAACATTCACAGAAGGAAAGATTGACCAGGCTTGAGTGCAATATGTCCAAGATAGGCCAAAATATTAGGGCCACTATGGTGAATAATCACAAAATTTCCAGGAATAACACCATTATCATTAATGCTATGATGGAAAAGCTCGAAAAAAATCAAAAGGGCTCGTTGGTCGTGGATTTGGATGCAGACAGAGGTTGCAGCAGATCTATTGTTGAAGGGATTTTGACTTGCACCCAGGCTAATACGAAGAGGAAGACCCCGATTTCTTCACATATAGTTCAAATCCTCAAGCAGGGGTTATAGGATATGAAGGATGTTGAAAATGAGGCTGAGGAGTTGATAAACACCTTGGAGTAGTGCGGTGGTGTTTGTTTCTGGCTTTTTGGCGGTCCTTTTTTTGGACCCTGATGTCTCTTTGTGCTGACATTTCCTTTTTAGGACAGCTGTCTATTTGTTTGGACTTGTTTTGCTCTATCTTTTGTTGTTTTAACTTTGTGGTTTCAGGTCCCTGTAAAACCTATTTTTTCCTTTTCAAAAACAATTTTTCGACATGACACCATACTCTATGGGGAAGATCAAATGAAAGTGATAAATCAGCATTAGATTGCTATATCTCCATGTTTGGGCAAGTAACCAATAAAGATAAATCCAAGATTTATTTCTTCCACACAAGGAGGGAAATATAGAGAAGAATTATAGAATTTCTAGATAACAATAGATTATATTTCAAGTAAGTACATGGGGATTCCATCGTTCAAGGGAGTGATAAGAACAGGCTTATGGAATGACACAATTAGATATTGTAAGTCTAAATAGGAAGCTTGGAAAGGTTGGTGATTAACCTTGGCTAGTAGTATTATGATGATCAAATTCATTCTATTAGATATTCCTATATACATGATGTCATGTATACAAATAACCAAAAATTACAACAAAAAAATAGATGGTGTCCTTAAAGAATTTATGGGAAGGATCCAACAAAGTGAAAAGAATCTCACTAATTTGTTGGGATTTGATAAGAAAGAGTAAGTTAGATAGTGGCACTAGTATTAATATATCTAGGACATATTAATTTGGAGAATATATAAAATTCTAAAGATTCTTTAGAGTAGAATTCCACAAAGTAAATATTTAAATACCAAGGAACCTAGAAGAATATTAACTATCGTTAATCCACCAATAAAAAACACATTTAGAAATTCATGATGAACTATAAGATTACTATAACTACGCACTTTTTGTGGGTTATAAGTAATGGAAATTCCATGCATTTTAGTTTGATTTTTGGAATGGCTTAAACCTACTAGGTAAACTACATGAATTGAGTGAGTGTAAGGAAATTATGGAGGATGTATGGGGTCATAAAGTAGTAGAGTACATTTTGAAGAGAGAAGGATAAAATGGAGATGAATATGGGTGGAAGGATCTAAGTGTGGCTCCCATCTAAATTATAGATAAAAGAATAACTAAGAAAAGTAAGAGTTCCAACAGTGACAAAAGAAGATAAGATAAGATCATTTGGTGTTGGGAAAAGTTGGGTTGCTACTTGATGAAACTTAGATAACAAATGCAAACCTTATCCTTGCCAACTTCTCATGGCTAGTTGACATATGTTGGTGAAAATACGTTTTACCAAAGGTGGGAACATTTTCATAGACAAAAATGCATAAGAGTATTTTAATGGTGATCACTTGCATTCAAAGATGTCTCTCATGCCATGGTTTTGAGGAAAAATTTAAACAGTTCTTATTATGGTGTCAATATGATAGATATTGTTGGAGCTAGTTACTAGAGATATTAAGATGAGTTGGGGAATTTTTTAAAAACATCTTTGATGTCTTCAAGTGTTGGTCAAGACTATATTATAGTTTCGTGTGGTTGGGTCTATAGTTGGTTTGCCCCTCCACTGTTGCATGGCACATATGAAGAGAGAAAAATGGTATAATATTTTAAGATAAATACTCATAGGTAGAAGACACCATTAAGAAGGTTGAAATTGGAATATGTGAATTTCCAAATATAAAGGTTCACAACACTAAGCCAAAATGGTTTAATAATGAAAAAAATTACATTGTGAAGATGTGGACACTTCTAAAGTTACCTATTAGGTCCCAAAATAAAAGTTCGTCAATCCTATAATTATTTTATTATGCAATTTGGATTTGTCAAAATCCTAAGTTCGAGTTTCATGTAACATGGTTCCCAAAGTGTTATGATAGACAGTAACTCTTTTTTTTGTTAATGATAGGGGTATCCCCATGACCAAGCCCAGTGCCCAAAGGGGTGACCTGAGGTGAGACTAGTCCCCTGCAGGGGGACCCAACAACTGGCAAGCCAGTCTCAATCGGGTAAAACTCAAGAGCGAAGTCAAATCTAAAACCAATAGGGAGAAAACCCACTGCCCAAGACAACTCTGCTACCCATATGGACTAGATACACACTAACTCTTAGTAACTAGATCATTTTTTTTACTATAACTTAGTGTCTATCAAAACACCTTGGGGACCATCTAGTTACTCTTAGGGAGGTTATCTATCTCTTATGTTCCATAAAGTATACATGTTGTGGTAGAAGCATACAAAAGGGCTACAAAAGAATATGGGAAGAGGAGGAATTGAGAGTATTTAAGTAATGTAAGGGACATTATACTACTTGGAGGGGGGATATATGAGGGAGGATAGATATAGGTGAAGGAAAAGAGGAATGGATAAAACTAGTAGGATAGGATAATAGGATAGCACTTAGTAGATTGAATGTAAGGTTTGGGTACAATGCTAGTGGGAAATGTATAGGCTCAACACTAAGGATGAGGGCTAGTCATAGCATTAGAGGGAGACATAAGGAGTGACTATCACACTAGAGGGGATATTGTATGAAATATTGAAGTAGAATCAAATATGAAACTCCAATTTTTTTCGTAATTTAGAAATAAACCCTAATGACCATTACCTAAGGGGTATAAGATTAAATGGATCACCAAGATGGAAGTCAAAATAAACACAAATTTTTAAATAATATTGAATACATAAAGCAAATATTAATAATAGTATAGACCCTAATACTATAATTTGAAACAAGAACACTAACATTTTTTTTTCAAAACTAAAAAGAGAGATTAAGTACTTGGCTTCAAAAGTGATAACAAATATTTTCAAGTAAATTGTGCTAAAAGATCCAAAGCTATGCTATATGATTCAATCTAGAACTAACAATCTCTACCCAAGTATTTTGAAGTAAATTGAGCTAAATGATCATTTTTTTCAAACAAACAAAAAAAGAGATTAATCAATAGTGGTAATAGATATTTTGAAGTAAATTGTGTTAAATGATCATTTTTTCAAACAAAAAAAAAGAGATTAATCAAAAGTGGTAATAGATATTTTGAAGCAAATTGTTCTAAATGATCTGAAGTTGATTCAATCAACTCTAATCAAATATTTTGAAATAAATGTGGAAATGATCTGAAGCTATATTATATTGATGTTTAAAATTTATTCACCTTAATGATAAATAATAAGTGTAAGAAGTGTTGATGAACACATTTGGGAGTTTTTAAAGATCTTCTCCTTATATCAACCTTGGATCCAAATTAATGGGAGATTTTAATTTAAATTTGACTAAATATTAGGCATTAATGTCCAATCGTACCAAAAAAAATCATTTATTCAGGCATTAGTGTACTTTAACTTATTCTCAAATCAAGTGTATACATAAAATTCAATCCTCATTACAGTTCTGAGATGTATTAATGTAAAAGAATTCTATGAGGGAGCATACCATTACAAGTGTATGCAGTGAAAAGCTATGTATATCTTTAGCTTGTAATATATGCGAAAAAATTAATTTTGCAAATATTAAGTTCTTTCTGCTCATCTGTCAATTAATTTACTGTTAATTTAAGGATGTAATTCGTTTTGGTCTCCACACATTGCCGCATACCAAACATTCTACTCATATTAATTGTTGTTTTTTAATACTTAATCAATATCAAATTAATAGCAAGGCTCATGTTCCAGGAGGTTTGACAGAATCTTCAGCAAGCTCAAGGGAGAAAGTAAAAAGAAGACAGCCGTATTTCACAATAACAAATATATTTTGTAGTTCTGATCAAAAACTTATTAGAGTGAGGACGACAAATATCCAACAAAGAATGAGTTGTGAACATTTTTATTTGGTATTTTTATATATTAGATATCAAGAACCTAGAAATAGGTTTGCAAATGAGACAGCCCTAGAGTTTTAAAAGAGGAAAGGTCTATTAATGTAAAGGGCTTCTATGAGGGAGCATACCATTACAGTGTATGCAGTGAAAAGCTATGTATATCTTTACATTGTAATAGATGCGAAAAAATTAGTTTTGCAAATATTAAGTTCTTTCTGCTCATCCGTCAATTAATTTACTGTCTATCAAGTAAATCATTTGAATGAATATCCATTTGTTCTAGAGGTACAAAGATGTACATAGAAAGTACTTTGATTACTGTCCTAAACATGGGTTCTGGTTGTTGACCTATATTTAACATCAAGATCACATCCATGGCTATGATTATGAGACCTAACATTTTTTAGACTTTTGAGTGGTTGAATTCTCATCATATTAGTTTCCCTTTATTTGTCAAAGCCTCATAACCTAAGCAAGGATTCATAAAACATTCTTACCAGTCAGCGATCACTCAGGTGCACTTTGCTAGCCATGCTCCTTCAGAGCTCCTGTTATTTTAACAGGACCACAATATTTTTGAAATTGTGGCCATTTCTATGTTGGCTTCTGTAGAGAAAGAAGCCCAATGGCCTCCAGACGTCATATGCCAAGGGCACTAACTACCCTAGGCACAACAATCGTGAATTATTTAACCCTACTATACACATAATATTTCTCGCAACGGGTGGAAGGATCTTGCAGGAACAATTACATCCTTAGACTTTAAGTTTTATATTGAACCAGGTTCATAGGTTAATGTAAATATGATTCGAGAAGATTTAGATGATATAGGAGACTTAATAATTTTAGCCCATCGTCTCATTACATAGAAGGGGAAGCGTATCACATTGTCTAAGGTAATTTAGAGATTTCGTCATCAAAATACATTGATGCTCTTAGATGGGTAATGGAAGCATGCACAACATTCATGAAAGTGACAACCCAATAAGATGAACCTTATGGGAGCATTCTTAAGTTTAACTTGATTTAAGAAAGCCTTAGTACACCCTTGTGCATTCGCACCAGTAGATCTATGTTAATCTCATCTCCACAATTGCTAATGTAGAATAGTAGATATCCTAACTTCCGCTTCCCCTTTCTAAAGCTCCACTAAGATCTTCCAACATTATGTGCGTGGACACGAGTAGTTACGTGATGATCCAACCCCCTTTTTTACATGCATATATATATATGCTTTCTTTACTTAAAAATATTAAGTGAAAGGAATATGTGCTACCCAAGAATGACATAGTATTCTTGCTCTAGAATTCAGCAATACTATAGGAATTCAGCATAGCTATCTCAGATATTACTGTATGCCTAACTGCCCCTAACAAGGTGGTTCCCTCCTACCACAACACGCGTCCATTTATCGATGGCACCACTTGCATATCTCATAGAGTACGGAAGTTTCTTCCTTCTACACTATTTGCCAAAGTAAACTCTAAACTACCTTTATAGAATTTTATCCCCATCACAACAACTGAAGTTGGGTAGGGGTCGACGGTGCAGGTTATTCAAGTTCGATCTATAGACCTAAAACGAGGGGCTGAGATGGGGCTGGGGCTGTTATATTGTCAACCTCTGGGTGGCTGCAAGCTACAAGGAATGGGCGAGGAGTTACCTAGGCGCTACAGGTTGTGCTTGGATAGAAGGGCTCCACACAAGAGTGAAGAAATTTGTTGCAGGCCAACCAGGAATATATAAATATATCGACTTTTATTTACTATTTTTGCTTGAACGGATGGAGGAGTTTAAGCATTATGGGAAAGCATGAATCTATGAAGTGGCACAGATCTGGAAAGGAGAAGAAAAAAAATTGTCTCTTCCCTGTGCGTGTGTACCGAACAGAACCATGATGTGTTTTTCATTTCATTTTATTTTATTGTTTTATTCTGTTTTGTTTGGTGTGTCTGTGTGCAAGGGAACATGGAGAGTTGGGATCTTCATAAAGTGAGCCCCAGGATTCTTATCACTTTATCTATATTCTATTTTAAAACTCTCTTTTTGTTTCTTATCAACGTTTAATCTGGCCAAAAACTTCAATTTTGTAAACAGAGGATGCTCTAAATATCTGAAATCTTGATTCAAAAAAATATATAAAGAATGTCGATTTAAAAACATAAGGAAACACAGTGAGGTTCCCTGTTCATGCTATTAATTTTTTTCCCCCTTATTTTACTTATTTTTGGAATGTCACAAACCCTCATAACTACTGATTCATCATTTTGTACTTCTTCCAAATTTATTCCATACCAAAATAAAAAATGCTAGATTTCCAAGAAAACAATCTACTTCTTCCCCTTCATGAGCCCAAATAAAAGAAAATGTCCATCCATCCTTCTTCATAAGCCTGCACCATTCTCTAACAAGTCTTTAACAAAAAAAAATTCTAAGCACACAGAACCCTTAAAGCCACAGGTTGCAATGAGTGACAGAACACACCCATATACAAATCCCACCTGCAAATGAGTAATAGAGCAAACCCATCTGCATATCCCACCTACATAAAATAATGTATGAAACTGAACAACCAATGGGGTCATCCACTCTTTCCTCCCAACCATAATGGTTCGTTGAGCCTAAAGGCTCCCACTGTACCCCCGAGCTGAGAAAACCCACAAAAGCCTTAGGAAACTATACATGCACCCTAACATAATTAAAATAAATAAATAAAATTGAGCAGTATTATTCAAGTTAAATTTTTGGGCATTACAACCATGCCTGTGAATGATTTTGGGTGGCATTTTTTTCCTGTAAAAAGTAAGACAGACTTGGAACCGGACTTGAAAAATTTAGACGTTATAAAAACAAAATGGAAAGTAAGAGGAGGAAACCCCTAGCGTAAAAGAGCCCCAATATGTGAATTGGAAGGACCAGAGAAGCCAACATACTTGTGCTCGTGCTTTGTTGGTTGTTATAAAGGGAAAGGTAGGTTAAAATAGAAAGATTGTTGAGGGAGGAAAGTATGCTTCCATTCAGGTATGTAAGGCGGGTGAGCAAACAAAGGCAAGGGGTAATCATCCCACTAAAGCTATTTTGATATAAATCTGAAGAGGGATTTCCCTAAGAAGAAAGAATTGTACCTGTTACTCCAGTTGTACTCACTGATGTGAGAAAACGAAGGTGGCACAGGCTCTCAGATATCACACCTTGATTGAAGAAAAGGTCTGCATAAACAGAGACAACCAGGTGCAACGGTCTATTCCATTTACCTACCAACTGAGAGTCATTCAAAGCCGCTTTGAAGGGAGGAAAAGCTTCTAGATATCTTTTGGATACAAATGAATGGTAAATGAGATGGAGGAAAATGCAGTATGTTGTTTCGGTGGGAAATGCCTTGTATAACTTAGCTTTCCCTTTATAACAATCCACTCATACCTGTTATGACTTGTTTGGCTAATGTGTTAAAATGCATGTTGTTGCCAACGTAGCTAGTGTGGCAGTGAAGGACGTAGAGCAGCATGAAAGATGAAATGATGAAAAAGCATTTGGCATATGTGGTAGAGAGACATGGTAGAAAGTTAAAAGAGGGCTCGACTCCCATTGAGTATTAAATGAGGGTACATCTTATAATTTTTTATTTTTATTTTTTTTAGACTATAGGGTTATCCCTGCGGTCCCATCCAGTAGCTCGTATCTTGGGTATCTGGGGCAAGCGAGGGGAGACTAGTCCCATGTGGGGGGACCCAACAATCAGCAAGCCAGTTCCAATCAGAGCAAACCCACAATTCAAGCCAACTAATTGAACCAAGCTAAAATGGTATAGATGTTACATGTCCATTAATTAGGATTTTAGATTTTGTATTTGATTGTTAGTACCTTTGTTATATAATTTTGTTTCTTTGAGTTTATATGTTTTGAATTAGTAAGAAATAGGTAGTGTATAGAAATATCTTTTGGGAATCTATTGAATTGTGAGGGTCATAGCTTCCAAGTAAATTCATGAATGGAGGTTAAGAATTATAGACAAACATATAATAGGATTTTAGGATGATGATTAAATGTTGATATAACAATATTCTACTAGACTCGTCTTATTCCTTAATGCTTTCTAAATTATATTTGCTCATTCCTAAAATTTTTAAACAAATTAAGGTTAATCCTTAAATGAACTATCCTAACATACAATTTGAAATCATTTGCATTGTAGTTTACTCATAGATGATTAAAATAAAAAAAAACCAATAAGATTTGAAATATAAAAGGTAATAAGAAATGAGCCCCCTAATGGAGCTTCTCAAAGTGTATATAGCATTTCAATCAAAGTTTCATTAAAAGATTGTAGAATGAATGACATTTTCTTTACACATATAACTTTTATTTCATATTAAATATGAAAAAAAAATGTAAATTACAACTAACATCATATTGTTGCTAATGGTTCTAGCATTTGGACTATGACATTATGGTCTCAATTAATGGTTCCTACTATATTTTGAAGAGTCAAATGGTAATTATGAATACAAGTGCAATTATTATATTTTAAAGAATTAATAAGAAATTATATTTCCATGGTTCTTAAGAATGGAAGGAATGGAAGAAATGCATGCAGGAGGGTCATTTTTGGGTGTTTTTGTGAACACAAAGATGTTACACTTCACGTGTAGGTGGAAGTGTAATGTCCCAATGACCATAGAACCAAGAATCTTGTCAGGACATCCATGCAATGCACAAATGTCTGCACGTTGCGAAAGCATCCCCAACAAGAATTCTCTTAACTACCAAAAAAAAAGGGTTTAAGGACAAATTTGAAGGAAAGGAAAAGGGGAATTTGCATTATCATCTTTATTAGGCTAAAGAGAGGGTTATGTAGTGTGAAATTACGTGAGGGTGAAATTTTACAATATTATATTTTGCCCCCACTTTAGCAAGCATATGTACTCTAAACATGTGTGAGATAAAGGAGAAAGAGGTTGAGAAGAATATACCCATTTTGAAGAGGACATGAGTCTTCGATCTAGTATATGCAATATATAAGTTGAACTAGGATGTGAAGAGGACACAGGTCTTCCATCCTGCAAAGCTGACTGTAATATCACCACAAACATGTTAGCTGCAAATAAACATGTTAGGCAAAAAAGTGAAAAATAGACATGACATGACATAATTTGATCAGATAAAAGACAATGTTGATAGGTATGGCAGCAAGGATAAAGGTCATATGACAAGAAGATAGGTTTATGCCTACTACAAACTGTGTTGTAGGACAATCACAGAAAAGACAAGTCTATTCAGGTTGCCCCCAAGCTAGACGATGAGATTATAAGACATCAAGACATAAAGATATATTTTTAAATATTTTTGAAAAATAAATAGATATGATAGCTCCCCCTTAGAATGATGTGTGCTATGCAAAGGAGAACATGTAATTCTAAGGAGAAGAGAAAGATACAAAAATATTATGGCATGAAATACATAGTTAGATGTATTCATGGAATGTTGTCATGCAAGGGACAACACATAGAATCCACAACATCACGAAAGAGAAGAGACAAAGAAATTAAGATCACAAGGGGATCCAATTATTCGGGGTTAGAATGGATCATAGATATAGATAGATAAATATAGTATAATATGTATGAACTATCATCACCCCCCAAATAGATTAGAATGAGAAGAAGAGCACATGAAGACAAAATAAATAGTCGTGTCAATAGGGAAGAGGCCTAAATTCCCCAATGATTTGCATCATTCTTGACATGAAAGGAAAAGTGTACGACATAGAGAAGAATGATGATACAAATAGAAGAAGTGTACAATAAATTTTCTTTCATGTATCGAAGCACCTACAAGGGTAGCAAGGATCCTCTAGGAGAGAGCACAAACATTAATAGACAAGCACAAGGAAACACAAAAAAACACATAAATCTAATCTAAAGATAAAGAAGAGGCAACGCTCTAGTCTGACACCTTCAAAAATTTATCTTATTCCCAGTCTATATCATTGTAGGGGGAGGTAGGACGAGCATGTAAGGGGGGTGGCAAGAGTAGTGCATTCTCACTTCCCTACAGTAAGAGCCAAGGAAAAATCTTGTTGTCATTTCATGCCCACCTTTGATGTCCCATCATTGATAACCAATCTAAGAGATTTCCCACGGGCCATCTTGCATGTTTTCTCCTTGAAGGTTTCATAAATTTTGCTAAGTCCCAAATTTTTGGTGTTTCAAGATATTGCTTGCTTACCTTGCATGCCTTCTCCATCGCTCCCTTCCTTCTCCCTTTTCTTCTAAGTATTTTTGGTTTCAACCTTCATCCTTACCCTTTACCTTCTATCGATCCCTCAAGGTAAGCCTTTGGCCTTACCTCTACCACCTAAAACTCGATAAGGTTTGATTTGGCTAAGTCTTTTGTCTTGTCAGACTTTGGCCTTTGGCCTTCCCTCTTTCCTCTTCCACCCTTTCCCTTTCTTCTATCGGCCTTCAGCCTTACTATTATGCCTTGCCTAACCACCCTATTATTATTTTGGAATAAAATGGGTCCTCCTTTGTTTTTGTTTTTGTCCTTGCTATTTGCTTGGGTCTTAGGAGTTCTTTGTTTTTCTCCTAAGTATTTCTTTCTTTTGGTCTATTGGAAACGGAGTCGGAATAAAAAATGGACTTGGAAATTTTGCAAAGTTCCAAGTTCGGATTCAATCTCGGTTTCGGTTCCACCTTTTTTCCTTGTTCTTTTTTGTTATCTTTTGTTTGGTCTTGCACTCTCGGGTCTGTTTCTCCCTTGATTCATTTCTTGTTTTTCTTGTGTTTTGTTTTTTCCCGAGCGGAAGCAGAACCAAAGTTGGAAGTAAACTTGGAACTTTGTAAAATTTCCAAATTTTTCTCCTGTCCCAATTCTGACTCCACTTGTTTGCTTTGTGTTGTCGTTTCTATTTTTGTTTAGGTCAGGACCGAGTTTTGTTTTGATCCCGTTTTCCTTCGCTTTGTTGTTCTTGTCTCAATTTTTGTTCCTTTGTCGGGACTAGAACCAAAATCAAAACCAAACTTGGAACTTTGTAAAATTTTCAGTTCCGGCTTTGATCCTGCTTTTTCCCCCATTTCCCTTCATTGTCTTTCTTTCCCACACAACCGGAACCGGATCGGAGTTAGGTAAGGGACTTGTTAAAAGTTCTTTATTTTGTCTCAAATTTGCGTCCATGTCTGCCATGCCTTTGGTGTTCACAGGAGTTAACTGTTTGTTTGCGTTGCTCGCTCCACCTCTGACTAACCACATTTATTGCATTAATTACAACCTCCTCACATGCGCGAATTGATTTTAAAATCTTAATTATGTTTAACTAGTTCATTATCTTTGTTATCTAAGTTGTTTTAGCGAACTACAGCCAAGAGAACTTTGAGAGGAGCAATTTGATTGTGAAGGTGTGTTGGTGAGCGAATCTTTTTCAAGTTTTAGTCTTTCCTTATGGGCATTTCGAGGTAGGGTTTCTTCTCTCTTCTTTTCCCATTGTACTTTGTCATTTCGTTTTCTTGTTCTTGCTCGTCATTTTTTGGCGTGTTCGTAGGACCTTTTTCTGTGAATCTTCGCTCGTTTCTTGGTGTCTTTTTGGTTTTTTTTTGTCCTTTTCTACTTTCCCATTTTGTTTTCTTTCTTTCTATTTGTTTTTTTCTATTTTGTTGTCACTTTCGTGGCAGGTGTGTTTTTTTGTGCCCTAGTTTCTAATTAGGGTTACATTTGGTTGGGTTTTATGTGTGTTAAATGTGTTTGGAGTTGTGTGAAAACCCCTCTGATCTTTCTTTTGTCTCGATTCTATGATTTCCGTGTTGGGTTTGTGATGCCCTAATTTTCTGAGTCGACGCGTCGTGCAAACTAGGGTTTGCTTGACAACCTTTACAAAATATGCAGCCCTACGGTTTAAATTGGTCTTTATGCGGTTAAGGAGTGAGGTTAAACCCCTCTATTTGGATTTCCTTATAAAACCATTTGACCTAGGTCCTTAAATTCGTGTGACCACATCTTCAAGAAAAGCACCCTGTTTTTCATGCTAAATTAGCAGGAGCGGACTCAGGAATGAACTCGTCCCATGGATGTTTGCATTGGAGTTCATTCCCAAAATAATCTTGTTTCTAATCATTGTTAATTTTGGTCTTTACACTTGCTCTTTGGCATACTCAGAATCAAAGTAGAAGTCAAACTTGGAACTAGCGATTAGTTTCGGGTTTGGTTTCTATTCCGATTTTGGTTTCGATTTCATCCTGATTTAGGTCTCGATCCCACTTTGTGTTGAAATGGTTCCCTAATCTTTTGTGACTCCGCTTCCAATGAGTTTGAAATTTGGCTAAGTATGAAAGTTGTCCTGAGGAAGTAGAGAAGGATGTTGGTTGATGTATTGATTTTTATGCTTTTTGTTCATCTAATACAAGGGTTTGTTGCAGAGATTAGGAGATGTTAGGAGCATCAGAAGAGGCTTCCCAAAGGAGCCAACCTGCAAAAACTTCAAGGAAAGGAGCTAAGCCAAAGAAGATTAAGGTAGAGTAACTCCCTTATACCCTAAGATACAAACATAGGGAAGCTACTCTCACAGCCAGCAAGGTGGATTCTGATTGGGTGGACATCACTGATACCAACTTGGGCCCATTTAATTATGAGGAGTTGCTCTTGGAAACATTTAGTGAAGATGTAACAAGAAGGACACAAAGAATTGTACATTCTGGATTGGCACATGTTGCCATCTTTCCCCTATCAGTCCAGTGTCCTAAATTGGTAATGATTGCAACTAAAGCATACAATCCTACCACTAGGCAATGTGTGGATTTGCAAGGAAATGTTATTATTGACTTAACACCACAAATGATCAAATTTATGTTCAATGCACCTATTCCGCAAAATCTCAGGTAGCTCAATGAGGCAAAAGCCCTCAAACTATATAGTAACAAGAAGGAGACTACCAAAACTCATATAAACAAGAGTTGGATGAGGGTTGAGAAAAAGTCTCTAGCTAAGCTTCCTAACCAGCCTAAAAGGGTAGACTTCTACAAGGAGATTGGAGACATAATATTAATGCTCTCTAGGGTGTTTGGGAAGAGGGATGCTTCCTAGTTTAAGGAATGGATGTTTCCATTTATTCAAACTTTCTAGATGGTAGGCAACAGTTTGATTGGCCTATGATTGTGTCAGATTGCGTACACAATCAAATGATTAGAGTGAGAGAAACCAAGAGTTTCTTCATGATCTCTTATGTGATTTATGTCGCAGCCAGAAAGGGGATATTTCTTGGACTAAATGCAATAGGCATATTGGGAGAAGCCCAAGGACAAAAGAACATGTGGAGTCACTATGATCAGCTCACCTTGCAAACCTCTGAGTCTCACTAAAGAAGGGTTAATGATGCATTTTTGTATGTTATCATTAACCGGCTAACACGAGATGATGGTTATAGACTGAGTAGAGAGGCCATGGCCATTATTGCAGAGTGGAGACATTGGTATATCCAATACCCCAAGTTTACCTATTTCAGATTGGCTGGTTTTTACAGTCACCCCCATCTACTACTTGGGTGTTGCAGCAACAGAATTGTCTTGATGGAATTCATCTATCAAGCTTTGAGGGTCAACTTCAAATTTGGTACAAGCACAAGACTAGTTGTCACAAATTCACCATGAAGTTGGGTGAATATAGCTATGCAAATGATTTGGTAGCCAAAGCAATCTGTGAAGAGTTGATTTATTTTAAATTGGTTTTATACACTTCTAGGAAGCATTTTATCCTAAACACAAGATGTAGGCCTTGCTTCCCAGTGTTTTTGACAAACATTTTAATCTATTGGATGACTTTTGGATGGATTTACAAGATGAATATGATCTCAAAAGGAGAAACTATGAAATATTGCCTATCCCACTCATGGTTGAGTATGGGATTAAGGAGGACATTCCAAAGACATTGTCAGATGATGGGGTAACTTTGGATCCCCAATATGATGTTGATAAGATAGGCACCAAGGACCTTGATCCAGTGGATTGGAATGCAAAGGAATCTATTGACATAAAATAGATTGCAAGGCTAGTTTTGGACATAAGCATTCAATGGGTTATCATGAGGATTAAGGAGCCAGAGGCTCAAACCTCCAAGAAGAGGAAGGCAATAGGTACCACTCAAGGGTACAAAAGGACAAAGAGAAGAATGGCTCCTAAGGATCCCCCTAGAGTTCTTTCCTCCTAATTCTGGAGAGGAAATTGAAATTCTTGCTCAAGATCCCCCTGAAGTACAAGGAGAGGAGGCCATTACAGAAGTTGGTGCCTCAACATCTCTTGCAGGGGAAGCATCAACTCAGCCCCTTATCACAAAGCATCCAAGTGGAGAACTGCCTATGGGGAATCTTCACAAAGAAGGTGAGTTATTGAAGGAGAAGGAGCCTGAAATAGAAATTCATGACATAGATACAGATTCTGAGGCTACCCCATCCGACAAAGAGATTCATGTGGTGACATCTCTGGATGAGACTAAGGATGCAGGGACTAAACACATCTTAACTGAAGAGGACCAATGGAATATTTTTGAGGAGGCCAAAAGGGAAGCAAATGCCAAAGCACAAGCTGAGGAATTAGCTAAACAGAAAGAGATTGATGCTAAAGCATAAGTTGATGCATTGATGAAACAACAAGAATTGGAAGCTCAAGCCAAGGCTGATGAATTGGCTAGGTAGCAGCAGCAAAGGGAGCAAGAGATCAAACTTAAAGAGGAAAGAGACAAATTGACTATGTTGTAGAAGATCCATGATTTAGAGGAGGAAAAAATTGCTCAAAGAAGAAAGAAAGAAGCCCTTGAGGCTAAATTTAAGGCTATTGAGGAGGCCCACAGAAAGAAAGAAGAGAAAGAATGCCTGCAAAGAGAGAAAGAGGTTGAAGAACTTGCTTTGCATGAGAAGAAATCTAAAGAGGCATGGGATTATGTCAAGGAACTAGAGGGACTAGATGCTAGAGGAAAAGAAGTTGGAAGAAGAGTGTTTGAAGGAGTTGCAAGCCAAAAGGTTACACGAGCAAAAAGATAAAGAAGAGGCTGAAAGACTTGCACAAGAAGAAGCACAAAGAGCAGCAGAATGTGCAAGAGGTTGAATCTAAACCTAAAAACACCATATTGCAACCTTTATCTTTTGCCACTACTGCTTCTTCTTCAACACAAGTGGTTACTACTTCTGCTGCTCCTACATGGTTGAAACTTGATTTGGAGAAGCAGATAGTTCAACCACAACCTCTCAATTCGGATGAAATGATGAAGGAGATTGAGAAGGAAAGATCCCAAAAAAAAGCTAGAGTTCTTCACTCCACCAAGCTTACAGATGCAAGGGAAATCATTGCTAAATGTGCAATCCCATTGGTGGATAAGGATAAGAATGACATGCAGGTCATTGATTACCAGTTAGGTATTGTGAATTTGGGGAGACCTACAAGGAACCAAAAAATGAATCTCATTGATATTGTAGCTTCCTCCACCAAATCCGGAATGATTAAAGATAAGCAAAAGAAAGATGAGCTTAAAGCTCAATTGGATCAGCTGCATAAGTTCTTAAAGGATGTATCCACCCCAGTTTCTCAACAAGCTACTACTCTGGAAACCCCAGTCCTACTGAGCAAAAAGAAAGCAATGATTTAGTACAGATGAGGAGTAAGGTGGGGATGCTTGATAGATGGATTGACAGACTCAATCTAGAAGTTGGTGAAGTGTTGGTTGATAGTTTCAAAGTTCATGAAGCAACACTTGAGTTGGTAGGGAATATGAACCAACATGCTAAAGACCTAGAAAAGCAAGATGAAGAGTACACAGAATATGTTAAGAAGCTTAAGTAGAGTGATGAATGCTCCATGATAAAAACCTGCATAACCTAGCTATAAACTCAAAAGTATGGATGAAGATTGCTAAAGATTTGAGTATAGTAAGTTTACTCAAGTTGTGGATGATAGAAATGAAGGATGAGCTCTCTATTTATAGAAGGATGTGAAGAGAGAAAAGGAAAAAGGGATGAATGTGGGACTAATCTTCAACAAATGAGAAGAAGCCACATGTCATCATGTGAATGGTGGATGAATGAGCACATTTTGATCAATATGCAAGTTTGAATATTTGAATTTGATGAAATGACATGTTTAGAGGGGATGAAAGAGGAGTTAAATGCCACTTGGCTCAATGCACAAGGACATGTAAGAGATTTTAAATGCTTTGTTAGATGTACATGTCTATTTGGGGGGAGATTTCAAATTTGAAGAATATTCCAACCATTGATGCCTTTTTGAAAGTAAATAAAGATTTAATAAATCAAATAAATTGATTTATTGTGCAAGTGGGAAAAGCTAGAGGATGTGACATGCAATTAGATTAAACTAATCAAGTTTTGATCAATTTAAGAGGAGATTAGGTGATTTGACTAATTGATTTAGATTTGTGGGTTGAAATAAATCAAAAAGAGATGAAAATGATTAAGACCTAGTTAAATAAGTACTTTTGATTTATTTAACCAAAGGGGGCGATGTTTGATTAAATTACATAAATGTTTGATTTATTTAATTTAATAGAGGAACTATAGAGATTTAATTAAATAAATGAATTATTTAATTAAAACAAGAGATTTAAGAATTAATTGAATAAAATGGTTTATTTAATTAATGAGGAATAATGACTTATCAAAATAAAATTGATTTATTTAATTAAGAGATGAAAATTGATGAATTTAATCAAATAAGGGTATTTGATTAAATGGTTAGACAGAAGGATGATTCAGGACAAACTAGTGTTATTAGATTAGGATTGAGTGTACGATATCAATTTGTATATTTTCTATGTCTACATTTTGCCCCTCTTTGAAGTGATGCACTTGTTGCGTTGGTTCAAAGAATAACCTTGTCATGATCAAAAGTCAAAAAATTTCTATTTTTTTGGATGCCCCACTATTGCCCCAATGAGAAGAATTACACTGGTATACTGCCCCCTCGAGAGATCAAGCGGAAATGCTAATTTTCTTATCGAGATCGCAATAAAATGTGAGAGGAGTGGTTCTACTGATCAGAGGATGAATAACATTTCTTTAGAAAGATCAGATATTTGATGCAGACAATTTAGATGATGCATAGACAGCCATTAGCCATAGGTAGCCTCATGTATATTTTGAGATATCACACAAATTTAGATAGAAATGTTAGTAAATATAGGAGACTAAGAAGAAATAAGATGATGACAAGAGGATCCAACAAGTCCATGATCTAAGAAGACCTTTAGTGGAGATGATGATGATGATGTTGATTGCTTACCGAGAGTTGGGATTTTCAAAGGGCCAATTACCTTATGTTTGATAACACACATAGATACGATGCATCAAGGTATAGACGACCAGGATGGCATTATATCTAGTGAGATGGACTTTGAATTGACAAACAAATAGGAGTATTCTTGTTCACACCTGACATACAGAAACTTTGCTAGGATGCACCTAACAAAGCAAGTATTCGCCGAGGTTATATTAAAAGAACGACCCACAAGCACAACAAACAAAAGATAATGATCGTTGCCCCATTCCCTTTCTCTCTAAATCATTTTGATTATACATCATCGAGAGGTCATTGGAATGAGTGCAATAAGATAAATCAAAAGAAAAGATCAAGTAAACAAAAAAGTCAATGTTCTTTATACCTACAGCCAAAGGGATGTGTTTTGATAGGATAAGAATCCAAGGTGATATCCAAAATGATGCCCATTATCAGAACGATATATCCTAGGACATGCATTGTATAGGATGATGATGGGTTGATAAGTTTTTTGATGTTATTTTGATATAAGGTTGACTGACATGTTTGAAAATGATCAGTATTTTGATTTTGCATTTAAAAGTATAAAGTTTGCTTTCAATTTTACATTTGAAGTTTGCTTTTGTTGATTGTTGTGATTGTTTCTGTTTGTTTTTCCAAAGGGTGAGTGTGATGATTGATTTATTATGGATGAGTAATTATTGCAGGTGAAAGTGAGATGGGATGGATGGATTTTTTGGATTTTTTCAATGTTTTGTATTCTTTTGAAATGTTTTGAGGTTATTTTTGGTATTTTTGATATTTTGCAAATGTTTTGATTTTATGAGATTTTATGAATGTTTTTGGAATTTATGTCTCGGGGGCTGATCAAAGATTAGCCTTGCCTACGTTTAAGCTCAGAGACGACATAGTTTGGATGACCAAGTTTTTGACATTTTCTTGACTTTTATGAATGTTTTGGGATTTTGATATGTTTTGAATGTTTTTGGATTTTCTGATTTTTATGAATGTTTTTGGATTCTTTTGGATTTTCTTTTGTTTTTGGATTTTTGCATGATTTTGATGATTTGGATAAGGATGTGTCTAATGCTATCAGTGCTTTATTTTGGGATTTTGTTGAAAACCAAGCTAAGGTTGATTGATCAGATTGATGGATTGATGATGATAACATTGTTGAGGATACAAACAATGCAAGGATACTATTAAGCAACATGAGGATTTAGGATGGATATCCCAAGATGATGCGGGATTGATGATGATAACATTGTTGAGGATACACAAAAATGCAAGGATAGTGTTAAGAAACACAAGGATTAGGATGGATATCCCAAGATGATGATGGATTGATGATGATAACATTGTTGAGGATACACAACAATGTGAGGATTTGATTGATCAGAATTGATGATGATAACATTGTTGAGGATGCACAACAATGCAAGGATTTGATTGATTAGGATTGAAGCTTGATTTGGAAAAAAACTTATCTTGAATGATTTGATGTGACGTTTAAAGTGCAGTTTAGATGCAACTGATATTGATTGTTTGGATTGATGTTCGATGAAATATAATGCTTGATAAAGAACATCTGCTCGTCAAAATATGCCATGGGCTAGTGATTTGGATTTTGGCTTACAAATGCATTGACCAATTTGATTTGCTAATGTTTGGATCACCACATAAGTTGGAGGATATAGATCAAGATTTATTCCCAAAGTAAGATGTAAATATCAGCCCCCAGTGTCTAGCAATGTATGGAATATCATGGGTGGATGCTTGGATAGGTGTGTGGATGGATGGATATGGTAAGCATGCAAAGGATGCCAAGGATTATCTTGTAATAAGATAAGGTGTTCGGATAAATAAATCTCATTTGGATAGTGCTTCATGGCTCAAATAACATTGGATAGGATAAGATCAATGAAAATGAACCATGTCAAGATGTTTATCATAAGAAAGTGTAAAGTGTACACCAATTTTTTGTCAAGATCAAGATAATTTTGACTATGGATGCAGATGGATGAAAATGGATTGGATAAATGGTTCATGGATGAATGGATTTATTATGGATGACATGGATGGAATGTTGGATCCATTATGGATGGGATGAGATGCTTCCACCTAAATCGGTGCACACAAATGCTCAATTCTACTCATGACGCCTATTTGCTAGGTTTTCATCATGGTCTTGCCTAAAGCACCACCATAGTGGTTTTCACTAGAGGACGATTTTTATCTTTACAATTTTCATGATTTTTTTATTTTTTTTAGATTTTCACATTTTATTTTATTTTAAGATTTTTCTAAAAGATTTTAAGCTCGTGCTAAACCACTTGGTGGTGTCAATGTAGATACTTCAGTAATGATGTGCCATCGATATCCTTCTAGCACCAAAATGTGAACCTAGATCCTATACCTGCAAGAACACAACAAATGAACACATTAATAAGATCAAATGCAAGTTAGAATATAGATTCCTCAATAAAGTCATTTGAATGCAAAAGAAAAGGAATGAGATGAAGAACACAACAAATTTAAAACAAAGATATGAAATCCTATTCTAATACAAAACAAACTCTTAATCTCACGAGGGAATTGGTGCCAATTTGATGTGAAAATTGGCCCTTTCCCAACTCTAATGGTGTGATGAAGATGATTTGATGAAGATTATGATCCACTTTGTTGAAGATTGATGAATGCTCCAAGACAAAATCTGCATAACCTAGCTATAAAACTCAATGAGATGGATGAAGATTGCTATGAATTTGAATATAGTAAGTTTACTCAAGTTGTGGATGATCAAATGAGGAATGAAGCCTCTTACTTATAGAATGTCAAGTTGAAAGAATGCCCAAAATAGAGCAATGTGGGACTATCTTTCATTCAATGGAAAGGTGCCACTTGTCCAAATGTGAATGGGCCAAGGATGTGCAAGTTTCGATGAATGTGCCAATAAATGCCAATATTTGAATTTTAAAATTGTATTAATGACAAGGTGGAGGGAGAGTCAAATGGAGTAATGGCCACTTGGCTCAATGCAAAAGGACTTGTAAGAGGGAGTGAATGCCTTGTTGGAAGGACAAAGTCCACTTAGATTTGAATTTCAAACTTGAAGAATATTCCTCCTTTATGCCATGTTGAAGATAAATAGAGATTTAATCAATCAAATAAATATATTTTCATGTGCAAGTGGAAAAAGATGGAGGATGGGACATGAGAAGAGATTAAATTAATCAAAGTTAATTAATTTAATGAAGGATTAAATGATGTGACCTATTTGACTTAAATTTATGGATTGATTTAAATCAAATATGAGAAGAATATGATTTAAAGATTTAATTAAATAAAGGGTTTTGATTTATTTAACTAAGGGGATGAAGGTAGATTAAATTAAATAAGGTTTTGATTTACTTAATTTAATAGATAAACTTTAGAGATTTAATTAAATAAAATTAATTATTTAATTAAATAGGGATAATTAGATCAAATTGATTGATTTAATTAACATAAGAGAGAGACTTAATTAAATACATGATTTATTTAATTAAGAGAGGAAAATTAATGAATTTAATCAAATAAAGATATTCAATTAAACGGTTAGACCGAGGGATGATTTAGGATGAAATGGTGTTAGTGATCAAGATCAAATGTCCAACGTCAATTAGTACATTTTGCCCCTCTTTGAAACAACGTACTTGCTGCATTGGTTCAAAGAATCATCTTGTTGAGATAAAAGTTAAAAATTCTCTAATTTTTTCGGATGCCCCACTGTTGCCCCAATGAAAAGAATTACTCTGGTATACTACCCCCTCGAGAGATCGGGTGAAGAGGTTTGATTTGAGGGTCGATCTCTTGACAAAGAGGTTCAAGATCAATTCAACTCGAATATTTAATGTAGATAGATTTGATGATGTAGACAGTCATCAACCATGGGTAGCCTCATGCCTATTTCGATATATTACAGGTCCACTTGATCCTGATTTGTACCATGACAGTTACATTATTGATGATATGAATGAGATGATTATGATGTTTATATGTAATGGATGATATGATGATGCATGGATGATATGGATGCACATGATATGATATGATGATGCTTTATGATTATGTAGTGGATGATAAATGTATGGTTTATGAGATGCCTAGAATAACCAATCTATATTATGCAAAGATGGGGATGAAAGCATGTGGGATGATTAATGCTTTCTATATGATATGATATGCATTATGCAGTATGTTGATGGTTTGTGGATGCAGGATGGATGCATTAGCGATGATTTATGATTAGTTGTCATGGTACCATGTTAGCACGAAAGTAAGAAGAAAATAAGATGATGACAAGAGACACCAACAAGCCAACTTTATTAGAGATGATGACAATGATGATGATGATTATTTGCTTATCGAGGAGTTGGGATTTTTAAAAGGGCCAATTACCTTATGGTTTGATAACACACATGGATATGATGCATCAAGGTATATACAACCAAGATGGTGTTGTACCTAGTGAGATGGACTTGGACTCAACAAACAAATAGGAGTATTCTTGTTCACACCTAACATATGAAAACCTTGCTAGGATGCTCCTAACAAAGCAAGTATTTGCCAAGGTTATTACAAGAATGTCCAACAAGCACAGCAAACAAAAGATAATGATCATTGCTCCATTCCTTTCTCTCTAAATCATATTGATTAGACATCATCGAGAGGTCATTGGGATGATAGAAATAAGATAAATCAAAAAGAAAAGATCAAGTACACAAAAAAGTCAATGTTCTTCATACCTCTAGCCAAAGGGATGTGTTTTGATTAGGATAAGTATCCAAAGTGATATCCAAAATGATGCACATTGTCGAAACGATATATCCTAGGACATGCATTGTATAGGATGATGATGGGTTGATAAGTTGTTTGATAGGCTTTTCATATAAGGTTGATTAACATGTTTGCGAATGATGAAGGTTTTATTTTGCATTTAAAGGTTTGTTGTTTCGATTTTGATTTTGCGTTTGAAGTTTGTTTTTGCAAATTTCTATGGTTGTTTCTATTTGTTTTGCCAAAGGATGAAGGCGATCAGTTTATTATGGATGATTGATTATTGCGGGTGAAGGAAAAATGAGACAGATGGATTTTTAAAAATATTTGGATGTTTTTGATGTTTTTTTATGTTTTTGAAATATTTTGAGGTTGTTTTTTGCAAATGTTTTGATTTTATGAGATTTTATGAATGTTTTTGGATTTTGTTTCTCGAGGGCTGATCAAAAATTAGCCTTACCTACATTTAAGCTCAGATACGACGTAGTTTAGATTTCCATTTTTTTTTTTTGATTTTTTTCTATCTTTTGAATGTTTTTGGATTTTTGATATGATTTGAATGTTTTTGGATTTTTCGCATGATTTTGACGATTTGGATATGGATATGTGTGACAATATCAATGTTTTGTTTAGGATTTTGTTGAAAACCAAGCTAGGGTTGATTGATCTGATTGATGAATTGATTATGATAACATTGTTGAAGATGCACAACAATGTAAGGATAGTGTTACGCAACACAAGGATTAGGATGGATACCCAAGATGATAACATTGTTGAGGATACACAACAATGCAAGGATAATGTTAAGCAACACAACGATTGGGAAGGATATCTCGAGATGATGATTTTTTGTTGGATTTGATCGATCAGGATTTTGAAGCTTGGTTTGAAACAAAAGATGCTTTAGATGATTTGATGTGACATTGAAGCACACATTAGATGCGACTGATAATGATTGTTTGGATTGATTTTTGATGAAAGATGAAGATTGATAAGGAATGTCTTCTCCTCAAAATATGCCATGGGCTAGTGATTTGGATTTTTTTTGCTCACAATTGGTTTGACCAATTTGATTTCATGTTTGCCAATGTTCGGATCACCACATAAGTTGGCATATATAGATCAAGATTTATTCCCAAAGCGAGATGTAAATATTTTCCCCCAGTGTCTAGCAATGTATGAATGCTTGGATAAGTGTATGGATGGAGGGATATGGATTATCTTGCGATAAGATAAGGTGTTCAAAGAAAGAAATCCCACTTAGATAATGGTTTGAACATGGCTTAGATAATGTTGGGTAGGATAGGATCAATGAAAATGACCCATGTCAAGATGTCTACCATAAGCAAGTGTAAAGTGTGCACCAAACTTTTTCCAAGATCAAGATAATGTGGAAGATGGATGTAGATGGATAAAGATGGATTGAATAAATGGTTCATGGATGAATGGATTTATTATGGATGAGATGGATGGAATGCTAGATTTATTATGGATGGGATGAGCTGCTTTCAACTGAGGCACACACAGATGCTCGATTCTACACACAACACTTTTTTTCCAAGTTTTCATCATGGTACTTGTCCAAAGTGCCACTGACTTGGTTTTCACTAGAGGACAATTTTTTTATTTACTGTTTTCAACCCTTTTTTTTTATTTTTTTGGATTTTCATATTTCTTTTTGAAAGATTTTAAGCTCATGTTGAATCACCTTACGGTGCTGATGTAGATGCCCCTATCATAATGTGTCATCGATATCCTACTTGAAGAAGTTGTTTTGCCAAGATACGTGCACTTGAATACAACTTTTGAGATTCTTGATCTGCTTTGTTGATACCAGAGTTAACTCTGTCTTGGTGCACACATCACGATAGAGTGCCTTCTAAATCCTTATGATGAATGGTTGTTTCCAATACATGGTCAATGTGAGAATTAGATATCATGCGTGGAGGTGTGGATGGAGTGTGTTTAGGAATAAAAGATGGATTGGTTGACAACTTGGAACTTTTGACTCTTCAAACTTGGGAAGATGAGCAATGATGGGTGGATACAAAAGTGTGCATGGAATTAGGACCAACTGCTTGATATACTTTGTACGTCGCTTTAGAAGCCTTCTTTTTCTTTTGTGGACATCTTTCATGGATACTTTTCCCTTTTTTATTTTTCCCCATAGTTTCCTTGACTAATGGAGTTTGATAGGGATAATCTTTCTTTATATTTTTTGGTATCCATATGTATTTTATTTGTCCAATATGCTTCTTAGCTTCTTTTTCTTTGATAACATTCTTTGTGATTTGATTCAAAACCTTCTTTTGATGTTGGTCCCAATTCATGGATGGGGTGATGGGTGGATAAAGATTCATGATGTGGCTGGTTGTAGTATTGGCATCAGTTTCATCATAAGGACTCTTCGTGCTCCCTTTGTTGACATTTTCTTGAGACATAGTTTCCCCCAGTATGGTGGTAGTAGCACCTTTGTTCCTTGATTCTGCATGTTTTGAGAGCTCTTGTTTAGAATGCATTCTCTGATAAATGACCATTGCAGATGATGCTTTTGGAATTTGTTGTTCTACTAACTTTGGAATATCTTGTTTGGTCTGACATGCTTCCTTGAGTGGATAATGTTGGATATCTTCATACATGATGTCCTCAGTCTGAATTTGGGATATATCTGATTCTGATGTTGATAACTCTGTTTGACTATAGGAATCAATACCCTACTCTTTTTGTGTAATAATATTAGGAGTAAAGGAATCCTATTCTGAATGAAGATCATCTATGTGTCCATCCACAAAAAAATATCTCATGGGTAGATGGAGGATTATGTGCTATGTGGATATGATCATCTTGTATAGATAGGAGGGTATCCATTAGATTATTGTAGTAACTTGGGGATACAAATTATTGATCTTGAATGATTTCATAATTGCTTTTGACATGCTTTGGATCAAGTTCTTGACATGGGTCAATTTCAAAGGATGGATTTCTTACAAAGGGTTCTTGGATATCTTCATTAGGCATAGGAAGTGGCTCAATATCCTCTTGATCTTTGAGTTAATTTGGATCAAGTGTTGAGTTGAAGATTCCTTCAATATCGACAATCATGAGGTCAAAGGATGTCAATATGTCTTGGAAAGGACCATTGCTAGACTTTGGTGAGAGATGTTAATCATGCTTTAGAATAAAATTTTGAGATATGTCCTCTAACTCATTAGGTGATGTAGAGACATTTTCAACATGATCATTGGTCGATGGATTGTAGATTACAGGATCAAATAATGTTAACACTCCTTGAAATAGATCATTGTCGAATATTGTTGAGGGATTTTTATCATGATCAAAAAATGACTCTTGATGTATGTTGATTTGATCTTCGGATGAGGTAGAAACATCTTCCATGTGTTCGTTGATGGATAGGTCTTGATCATGTGATCATTGACTTGAATCGATACATGGAGTCATTAACATTTTTTGGGGATTTTGAACAACATTTGCTTGTTGGGCTTGAGATTGTGCTTGCGCTTGAGCCTAATCTTGTGCTTGTTGGGCTTGTAGTATGGCTTGGGAAACTTGAGCAGCTTGTGTAACTTGTCGAGCAGCTAGTTGTGCAGCTTATCGATTTTGGTTTTGTTGGTGTGCCTTCTGATAAGTTGCTTGCTGAGCGGCTTGCAATGCAATACTATATTGGTTTGATGTGTTTGGTTTGGGTGGTGGTGGTGGAGGTGGTTTTGGAATAGTGTTTGTTGTGGTGATAAGAGGTGTTGTCGTATTGATGATTAGGATTTGAGTGGTAGATGGTGCGATAGATATGGTTAGTACTTGAGAGACCATGTTTTGAGGGATGATAGACGATGTGTTGGTTGCTTGTGCTATGGGGATGGTTGCCATTTGTTATTGTGATATTGATGGAAAGGGGGGAGGATTTGGTATGATGCCTTGATTGATGGTTGGGGGGATGTTTTGGATGAGCGGTGGTAGCGAAGGTAACCCCAATCCAAGAGGTGATATAGATGTTAATGGAAAGGGTGGGAGTGGTGGGAAAGTGAGTGGCATGCTCCCTTGGGGAAATGATGATGTTTCATCAAAAATTCCCCCTAGTCCAAATGAGTCACCTTCTCCTTGTGAGTTTGTAGGGAGAGAGGTTTGAGGGGTTGTGTGAAATGATGATGATGGGTCATTAGGTTATGAAATGTGAGGGGGACATATGGGTATGATGGGTTTTGAACAATATTTGTGTGATTTGCAAACATATCTATCTAAAAGTTTACCAAGTTTGGATTCAAAATGTTCATGTTTGGTATAATTGTACTTGGTATCTTCTCATTTGACATGTATGGATTTGGTGGGATAATGTTGTTTTGTTGAAGAATCATGCATTGAGTATTTGGTTGTGTAGACATCTAAATTTGACCAATTCCATATGGTCAAAGTCATCTCCTTAATCATCCTTTTGCTCATTTAATTCATCCTCTTTGCCGATATTAATTAAATCACTCATTTAATTAATATTTCGTGCCACCATAAGGTTTCCAAATTATTTAATTTAATAAATGTTTTTTCCCCTCTTTCCTCTCTAAATTAAATAAATATACCACTTTATTTAATTTAGTCATATTATCTCTTGGAATTTTAAATTTATTTTTAAATTCCTCACTTTCTCTGTCATTGTCACATCCTCCAACTTTTGCAAGTTGATCTCTAATCCCTCTTAACAATCTAACCATATTTCTTAGTCATAATTAATTTATGGTTAAGATGTGCACACCCCTAGCCATCATTAGGGTCCCATCCTCCATCATTTCCCAGTTACCTTTAATCTATCATTAATTGGTCTAATCAAGTACTTGCACAACCTTAATCACCTAATTAGGTCAACCTAATCCCCATATCATTTATGGAATGTGTCTTAAGTCAACCTTATTAAAAAATTTCTCTTTTTGAAGAAGGTACTATATTCCCCAAGTGAATTTTTAGTTCACATTTAATCCCCCAATGCATTTAAAGGAATTTTAAATTCCTTCTCTCATCCCCATGAGAATATTTGAGGAATTTTTAATTCCTCACATGTCCTCTCACCCACATGGGGACAAGGACTTCCTTTATGAGGAGATCTTGTCCAATCCCAAGGTACTGTGTAGTACCTCCATGTCAAGTACCCTATTTCCACCTCATGTACACATCATCTCTTACAAGCCACTTCGCATGCCACATGTCAAGATGTGAGGGCTTGTGAGTTCTCAAATCGCCTTAGCCCTACATCTTGATCTTGGTGGCTCAATCTCAGCCATCCATTTCCTTAGATAATTCCAAAATATCTATAAATACCCCCTCTTTTCTCTCATTTTAGGGGAGATCATTCATAGTAGCCAAACTTTTGAATTTTTTTTCCTTGATCCATACTTAGCCAAATTTGCACACTTGCACCCATTTTAACTTGTTTTTCCATATTCATCTCATCTTATAGCTCTCATACCTTTCCATCAAAGGAGCATGCAATATCGAAGACCAAAGGGACAACTACAACAAGGTGAAATCTTTCATTTTGCTTAGTTTAGTTAATCTTTAAGCTAATCTTGAGGTGTAGGGTTTTTTTAGTTGTTATTTGCACTCTTTTTTTGTTTGTTGTTCATTTTATAACACTTAATTTTGCCCTATCACAGGTTGATAGATTTGTAAGTTCGGACTTGGATTTAAATATACCATAGGAAAAAGTGTTCCAAGATTTAGATTGGGTATACTCACATTTGTTGTACCATTGAGGTTTGTAGAAGGTAATGATCCCATGTGTGGATTGTATAAATTTGAGTTTTGAAAATCAATTGGCATTGTAAGGCTTTGATAATTTGGTTGGTTTTCTTTACTCTTGATGTATGAATTGAGTTTATATTCCATGTTCCTCTTGTGTTTTGACCTTGTTGTAAAAGTGATCTCTAAGGTGTTTAGGACCAATGATGAGATGAAGGATGAAAGGGGTGAATGATATGAGTGTTGATTTTTTAGGAACTTTGGATCAATGCTAGACTTTAGGATTTGATTTTGATTGGTTTTGATTGGATAATGAACTTGTAAACCCTAAGATGTTGGATGTGATCTTTAGGATAAAATTGTTCAAAGGTGTGCTGATTTAACTAGAGGTATGAGAAAGGATGCATTCCCATACTCCTAATTAAACAAGGTAATTTTGATTTGGTTTAAGGATGTTCCCAAGTCTAGATAATGATGTTTCCAAAGATCTAAAGTTGCTTGTGGGATGGGATGATAAATGTTTGAAATGGATGAAGTGTTTGATTTTGATCCTAAATGAACCTAAGAAGGACTTGTTTACAAGGCCAAGGTTTTGAAAAACATGATTTTCCCTTCAAACCAAAAGATCAATGTTTTCTCATAAGACCATAATACAATAGATACACAAGCACATGTGTGGGGTTCAATTGATTTCATCTTGATTAGTGAATTTATTTTACCACAAACACTTTCTTGATTAGATTTTCAAACTAAACGTCCAATGTCCTAACTTATTTTCATCCCACAAAGTGCTATGTGGAATTCAAGGAAATCAAGGCAATGGTTACCTAATGTTTACCTTGGTAGAAGCAAATTAAGATGTAAACCCAATTACTTAGAAACCTCTAAGGACATAATCCCTAGGGTAAGCAATAGTTCTTGGGTTTTTCAAAGGTATTTGCTCTAACTAAGGGGTTTGAAATTTTGATTTTCCTATTGAATGTGTATTTCCCAATGTTTTCGAACAAGCAAATGTTTTGATACCAAGAACATGCACAACCCTATGGATATGAAAGACTTTACTTGTTGAGTTCCCACTTGGACAAGTCCAGCTATGCCTACTCTTAGTGAATGATTAGATGCTTGACCCCACTGGCTCCCCTCCATGACACTCACTTTTACGGGGCAGCCAAGCATCAACACCCATGAAACTCCCATGGCATGCTTTTCATTTCTACTAAGAGCCATAAAAATGTGGGACGGTTTAGAATGACCATTCTTGCACCAACAAGTAGATCAAGATTTTGGCCTTTTCTAAACAAGTGGTTTTAATTCGGACTTTCCATTCAGTGAGTTGACCCATCGAGGTGAGAGAGCATTGTTGCCCTTCTTGTTCAAGCTAACCGCGGATAACACCGGGCGCTTTTATTCCAATACCCATATTTATATCCCGAATCGAAATACTTTGAGTTTAGAGTGTTACCTGGCTGAGTTGTTCCCTTGGGTGAAAGTACTTTTCCCAAGGCGTAATTTAAGATAAACAAAGCAAGCAAACATATTCATAGTTCAATCAACCTTTCATTTAGAAACAAAGGAGAACACATGCAATAGGTTCCACTACACTCTAAAGTTTGTTGTTCAATTTAAACCTAAATTGAAGTGTGTAAGGGGAAATTACTTTCACGCACCTAATGTCACTAAAGCCTTTGATTCTCAAGAGAAATGGCCATCTTTTGATGATATTACTTTGTGTAAGCAATTACAAACAATGAGAACACTTGTTCATTTTAAGTCCACAAAGCAAGTGAATTCTTTAGTGGACCAAAAGAAGTGTGAGATTTGATTATTCAATTGTTAACCTTAAACAAAATCTAGTAAATTTTCCTAAGGTTCTTTTTAATCCCTTTGTCTTCTTCTTTTTAGAGCCCAAATTGAAATCTATTGAGTCCTAAAATCTTGAAGAGATAAAATCTTTAAACTTGGAATTATAATTGCTTCCAAGAGTGTCTAAAGACACTTGATACAATAGAGAAATGATGTCATAAGAAGCTTTGCTTTTGTTTCCTCCTCTCCTTTTTTGATTTTCTAACCTGCAAAAGTGCTCAAAATGTTAGATGAGATCAAGAAACAAAAGGATATAGGGGTTAGATGAATCAGTAAGCATAAAAACCCTCAAACTTAGACCAAGTTATAATGTGATTTGACTTTAGGTGAAAAATTGAAAATTTTAACTCTATAAAAGTTGAGAAACACCTACACCATTGGATATCTTATGAAATTCTACCCCATTTTTCAAAAAAAGCTTCGAAAAAGACCAAAAAATGACCAAGATACGACCATTTTAAGTTTGAATGAAAAAGCAAGAAAGTTCAGTGGTTTTGTCTGTGATGGCAGCTCTGTTTGGAGTTTGTAGCAGTGCTATATGGTGATGTTGGAGTTCCAGTAGTGTAGTTTGAAGTTTGGAGCGGTGCAGTTTGCAGTTTGCAGAGGTTTTGTATGGTGCCGCTAGACTGTGAGCAGTTTTGTTTCCTGTAAACACCAAAAACATAAAAAGATACAGAATTTTGTCAAAAAATGTGATTTATTCTTCTGGTAGGCCCTCCTTCTAGTGCCAAAATGTGAACCTATGGAGCCAAACCTGCACAAACACAAGAAACAATCAATATGTTAAATCAAATGCAAGGTTAGTAACACGATTCCTCAAGAAATTCATTTAAATTGCAAAAGAGAGAGGAAATGAAATAAAGAACACAAAAAAACTTAAAACATATCAAATCCTATTCTAAAACAAAGCAAACTCTTAATCTCTTGAGGGAATTGGTGCCAATTTGATGTGAAAATTGGCCCTTTCCCAACTCCAATGATGAAATGGTGATTTGGTGATGAAAGTTGATCCACTTTGATGAAGAGTGATGAATGCTCCAAAATAAAAACCTGCATAACCTAGTTATAATCTCAAAAGTATGGATGAAGATTGCTAAAGATTTTAGTATAGTAAGTCTACTCAAGTTGTGGATGATAGAAATGAAGGATGAGCTCTCTATTTATAGAAGGATGTGAAGAGAGAAAAGGAAAAAGGGATGAATGTGGGACTAATCTTCAAAAAATGAGAAGAAGCCACATGTCATCATGTGAATGGTGGAGGAATGAGCACATTTTGATCAATGTGCAAGTTTGAATATTTGAATTTGATGAAATGACATGTTTAGGGGGGATGAAAGAGGAGTTAAATGCCACTTGGCTCAATGCACAAGGACATGTAAGAGATTTTAAATGCTTTGTTGGATGTACATGTCTATTTGGGGGGATATTTCAAATTTGAAGAATATTCCAACCATTGATGCCTTTTTTAAAATAAATAGAGATTTAATAAATCAAATAAATTGATTTATTGTGAAAGTGGGAAAAGCTAGACGATGTGACATGCAATTTGATTAAACTAATCAAGTTTTGATCAATTTAAGAGGAGATTAGGTGATTTGACTAATTGATTTAGATTTGTGGGTTGAAATAAATCAAAAAGAGATGAAAATGATTAAGACCTAGTTAACTAAATACTTTTGATTTATTTAAGGTCAAAGGGGGTGATGTTTGATTAAATTAGATAAATATTTGATTTATTTAATTTAATAGAGGAACTATAGAGATTTAATTAAATAAATGAATTATTTAATTAAAACAAGAGATTTAGGAATTAATTAAATAAAATGGTTTATTTAATTAATGAGGAATAATGACTTAACAAGATAAAATTGATTTATTTAATTAAGAGATGAAAATTAATGAATTTAATCAAATAAGGGTATTTGATTAAATGGTTAGACAAAAGGATGACTCATGATGAACCAATGTTAGTAGATCATGATTGAGTGTGCGATATCAATTTGTATATTTTCTATGTCTACAATTATGATGAATATATTCTTGACCAAGCAACGTAGGAGTGAGCTAGCAGCAGAACACTCCTTTCTTGACACAACACCCTCTCTTCTCCTTTTTTGCAGCATTTTGGCACAAGCTTGACTCCAGTTCCCATCCACTAGTTATGTTTTCTTCCTTGGGCGTTAGAATTTTGTACAACAAAGCAATCAACCTTAGAGTTGAAGATCAACAGTCCAATTCATTCATCTAGTTCCAGTTCCTTAATTTGTGGATTTGAGTTTTGATTCAGAGAAACTTATGCATGACATGTATATATGTACTTTTTGGCTTCATTTTGTAAAGGTCGGCTCATTGAAGAAAGATTAGCCACTTGATGATAGCAAATAGGAATCATAGTTTTAGAATTTCATAATTGTTAGCAAGATACTTTGAGAAGTTCAGTTGAACTTGGATACATTTTTACAGTTTTTATATAGTTTACATGTTAAGTTTGGACCTCTTTGATAAGATTAATGATTCATAATCAATCTGTATGCCAGTAATTTTTTGTGCCTAAATGTTTTCTATTTTATGGGAATCAATAGGGAAAAGCGGATTCAAGATTATCTCATTGAATTATCTGTGAATGAAATTGTTGTTATGTCTATTTTATCTGTGTTTTAATGATGAGTGAATGATCTGTTTCAAGTTTTGAAGTAAATATTTTAGTGAATGGTTGAGATTTTGAATTAACATTATGAATGTATGCATTGGTGTAGATTATTCTATGGATTGCATCATGTTGTGGTTTTGGTTAGGTAAAGAAACACTCATTATTGATATGCATGTCTAGATATTAAGAAGTTTTATTCATATTCTACTGTTTTAAAGCTCTGATCTATCTTTTTATATTTATTTAAACCCCCCAAATGTAGGTTGATTGATTTAATGCAGTTTTTGTTCCTTATTACTAGCAAAGGCCCCTTGAACATTAGAATTGCATTGACCATTGAGCAATATCAACACAGTTGATAACCAACTACCAGGACCTTGGGAGTTAGATTACTTAATGTTGTCTTTCTTTTTCAGGAGAAATAGAATAGAGATATTATGTTTAATGTTGTTGTGTTATTTTGAACATCAACACTTACCTCTTACCTTCTTTAGGTATGAGGTAAGGCTTCGGTCTGACCTCCGACAGTCGGAGGTCCAACCTTCAAAGTCTCTTCATCTTCAGTCTTCCTCCATTTTTCTCCATTCTTCATCCTTCATTTCGAGTGTTAGCTATTGGCCTTCCCCTTTGACGTCTTCTTGTCTCCCTAATAGCTTCTCTTCAAAAAATGACTAAGTTTCATGTTTTCAAGCTTCTGGGGTATGGCTTCCTCCTTACCTCCAACTTTTGGAGGTAAGCCTTCCTCCTGACAGCCCAATGCCCGACTATGGTCATCACTTGTTGTCCTAATACTTCAAAGTTCCACTCATAATCCAGCGATGTGAAGACCTCCAATGATGCAAAGAAAATAGAAGCCTACCACTATTCATCTACCACTATTCATCATGCGTTGTGAAAGTTTATTTGAAATGAAAAGGTCTTTGGAAATAGGCAATGTAGGCGATGGTACAAGATGTTGACAAGTGATCTGAACCCTGAAAAACATATTTTTGGGGCTTAGCAACATTTTTTTATGCTTACAAAGGCATCCTTTTGGGCTTGACACCCTGACCTTTCAACGAATTTTTGGTATGTTTTTCTGGGTAACAACTTTAATGTGCAACCACTCCATGGTGACTAGATTTGATTTCCTATGCTTCAAGGATGGTATTAAATATATTTTTTGACTTCCTCAGGTGGATTTCATGGGTGTCCATGCCTATTGATTGCAGTTTGTTGACTTTCTTTCAAATCCATTCCCTAGGTCACGATTTTCACAGATGGCTCAAGTTTGCACACCACAAGCTTCATTGCTAACCCTAGTTAGGGTTAGGGTTGGGTTTTGTGTTTTCTCAATTATGTTTGTTCTATAAAGGAAAAAAATGTATTCATTTTTAGGGTTCTTCTTCCTTTGGCTTCACTGGGGTTTTTCTTTTAGATGTTGTATTTCACACTCTACCATTGTAAAGATTGGTTTTTTGCCTCTATGTTAATGAATTGGATCAAGTTTCCTCTTTTCAACTCTTTTGTGTTTGAGTAAGTTATTACCTTGCATATCTGAGTGTTTTTTCTCATTTTTATGTATACATGTTTGTGTTAAATTATTTATAGTTGTTGGTTATGAAACCCTCTTTCCTCCCAGCACCTTCTCAAACTCTAGCCTTCTTGTGTGCCTCTGAATTTTGACCAAACTTAGAGTTGTGAAAATCCCCTTTCCCCCCTTCAACGATGTACTATGCAATCTTGGCTAGGAAGGAGTGATCTTTCTATTTTGGTGTATCACCTTCCTCTCATTTTCATGTTCTCCTTCTCCCCTTTTCCTTGTGAGCTATTAGTGGTAGGATTCTTTGCTGTGTTAGTTGACCAAAGATATCAGACTGGATTTAAAAAAGAAATTTGACCTCTCTAAAGATTTGATGTTATAATGTGCCTACAGTCCCAACACTTTGGAGGTCATTTCCATTGTGTCTTTGGAATGCTTGGAGCTCTATTTAGCAAGGTGCACTCTCAGCGTGATAACACAAACTAAATTGGCAATTGACATAGGGTACCTTCCTGTTCCACAACTTTTCTTTGTGCTGTATTGAAATTCAATTTTGGCTTTTGCTTGAACGAGATACATAACACTAGTGCCATTTTTCAAAAAAATTCCACTTTAATTTGATTATTTTTTTTTCGGCAATGGTTTTTCACTGAACTTGATGCCTGTTGAAAACTCTTATGTTCAACAAATCTAAAAAAGTAAAACAGGGTTAAATTTGGCAGGTTATGGGAAGCTCTTATTTCAGTAATTACAGCTAAGTCCAACTTTGTCTATCTATTTATTCTATTTATAATCAAATCGGAGCTTCAAAATTAAAATATGTATTTTAATTTGTAATTAAATGAGCGGCAGTGTTTCATTGAATCCCTTATCGAAGGGGCCTGGCTTTGAATCTTTATTATGGTGGTGTCGTTTCGAATCCCTCGCTATATGATAAGGTGGGGGGTTTAGAGGGGAGGGGGGTGGAAATGGTTTGTTCCTCTCCTCCTTCCCATTAGAAGGTGTTTCATTTTAAATTTTGCTTTATATACAATTTTGAGTTATATGTTGCTTGAAGCATGTTTCGAACTTTTTGTTAGTTCTTAATTTAACATTAACTATTATATTACACTTTTATAAATAAAATTAATTGAGTTAAACTTAAGTATGTTTACTAAACTATTTTTAAAAAACATTTTTTTCCTTTATACATATATAGATGAGAATTGAGAAATGAATGACATTATACATTATAGTTCATGTTATATCTTAACACTTAGAAACATAATTTTACAATAATAAGTAAATCATGTAGAACATATTTAATAATAGTCCTCTATGTGTGTCATTTTGATGACAGGTAAGCCATTTTAAATTTTTCTTTAAAATAGATTTTTTGAGTTATATGTTGCTTGAAGCATATTCCAAACTTTTTGTTAGTTCTTAATTTAACATTTAAATATTCTATTACACTTTTATAAATAACTATTTTTTTTGCATTAGGTTTCACAACTTTATTAATAAGCTTATATTATAATCTCTTGGTAGGAATTTAACCTTCATCTTGGTCAATATTCTATCAGATTACATGAGTACATAATTATAATCTTGATGTTTTTGTTACACACCCTTCGGTCTTCTTCTCTCAATTTTGATCCAAAAATCCCTAGCCTCCAATATACCCAAATAGTTACCCTTCCCTTCAATATATTCCCTATGTGATGGTATTTCAACTATGGCCCCAAATCTATCTTTATGTTTCCTTGTTGATTCTTTGGATTTCTCTATTCTTCTTTGTTGGTGGTTTCCACTCCAATTGGAACTAGGAACTACCCATCCTTCATCTATGGATCCTACTTCACTATTAATTTTACTTTAATCATTTTATTTCCCTTGCCTTCCAATAGAGGTTTTGACCCCATTAGGAACTTAACAAATTAGTTTTGTGTAACTAGAGTTTCTAATTTGATTAAGAACTGATACACTTGGTTTCATTTTAAGGATTTGGTTTGAATGGAAAATTGCATCTTCATCTTCTTTTACTATTGTCAAGATTTTCAAGGGAACTCAACACCAAGCATCATTTTGAGGGTTTCGAGGGAACTCAACACTAGCACACCTCTTTATTGGAGGTTTTGACTTGACTAGGAACCAAATATACTCAGCCTTCATTAGGGGTTCCAAAGGAACTTGAAACCAAGTAAAATATATTGAGATGTTCTCATCTTCTTAGGAACTCCAAAAATATTGAATTTTAACTTGCACCACATGTCGATACTTTTAAAGAGAATATTTTTTGGAACTCATGGTATAATAGGGAACTAATTATATTAGAGGTAAGAACTAGGAACCATGAATCTCCATTGGTTCTTGGAGGTGTAATAACCTTTGATCACCCATA